>PVJL010005177.1:90153-113270 GCA_004026885.1 Lyroderma lyra
TTTTTTTTTTTTTTTTTTTTTTTTTTTTTTTTTTTTTTTTTTTTTTTTTTTTTTTTTTTTGGCTTTTTGTTTCAGGTCAAATAGCTTTCTTCAGTATTTCCTGGAGTGCCATTCTTGTGTTGAAGAATTCCCTCAGCTTCTGTGTGTCCATAATTGTCTTTATTCCTCTTTCATACCTAAAGGAAAACTTTGCTGGATGAATTATTCTTGTCTGGTAGTTCCTTTTTTTTTTTTTTTAATATTATGTATACATAATTCTACTCTCTCCTGGCTTGAAGAGTTTGTGCTGAGAAGTCTGATGACAGCCTGATGGCTTTTCCTTTGAAGGTTATATTTTATTTTCTGGCTACCTTGAAAATTCTTTCTTTGTCTTTGATTTTTGACAACTTCAGTATAATGTGTCTTGGGGAAGATCTGGTGGGATTCAGGTAGCTACAAGTCTTGTTTTCTTCTTGAATTTGGAGTTTCAGTTCTTCCCATAGATTTGGAAAAGTTCTAATCTACTCTTTGTTTGATTAAACTTTTATTAGAATTTTGTTCTGTTTCTTCTGGTATTCCTATTATTCTAATGTTGTTCTTTGTGATGGATTCAGATAGTTCTTTTAGAGATTTTGTTGTTGTTGTTCTCAAATCTCTGTCTTTTTCCTTCTCTTCAATTTCCATGTTTCTATGTTTGTTTGATGTTGCTAATTTTCTTCCATCTGGCCAGCCCTGCTTCCTATGCTAGTTAGCTCATGCTTTATTTATTTTATTGCATTATTTATCTCTCAAATTTCTATTTAACTCTTTTTTATAGTTTCAATTTCATTGTTAAAGTGTTTCTTTTGTTAAGAGATTTCCTTACTGAGATCCATTATCTGGGTCTGAGTATTCAACCAGCATCCATGAGCTGAATAGTTTTAGGACTGTAGTCTTAAATTCTGTGTCAATTAGATTATATATTTCCTAATCTATAAATTCCTTTTCTGAAGATTTTCCATTTTCTCTCTGAAATGCGTTGCTCCTAAGGGAGCTTATTGTAGTTGATGTTTTTCTCTTTCTGGGCATAAGAACTTTTTTACCTGGCAGACATAGAGAGATCTTTCTTTTACTTCCCAGTATTTACAGTATTTTCTCTTGGTTGCTCAATTTTCTCACTCTTGGAGCTTTCCTGAAGGGTGGGTTTTTCCTCTTTGACTCAGCTGCCTTGGTTTTGGTGCACCTTCTCTTTCAGAAAATGTGGTGGGCAATGATATTCTCTGCCTCTGAGATTGGTATGGGCAGAAGCTGCTGTGCCTTTGTTTTGCAGTTTCCTTGAGCCCTGCGGCCCCACCACCACCACTTGTTCCCACAGAAGCAGAGCTTATTGGGGAGGGCTCAGGGCTTTTTTACAGCACAGGGTAATGGTGATTTGGGGGAAGGCAAAGGAAAGCAGCCAGGCTCTGTGTTCACAGTTTCTGCCTAGCAGTGGGGTCAGTGTGGTTTATCACTGCTATTTGTCTGGAGGTTGCTCACTACCCTGGGTGCTGACTCAGCTATAAAGCAGGCTTGTCCCTCTGTCAGGAACACTCAGGGCTGGAACAGGTGCACACTATAGCACAAGCTCGCTCCTCCATTATGGCAATACAAGCTTGGCCCTCTGTCAGGAGAACACCTGAGCTGGGGGTTGCGGGGGGGGGGGGGTGTTGCATGCTGCAAAGCAAACTTGGTCTTCCATCAGAAGCACAGGGAATGATGGCCCATGCTCCACACCACCTTCCTCCCTTCTTCTAACCTTGTGTTTCACCTGGGATTGTGTTTTATTCTGGTCAGCCACCCCCAGCTGTTGGCACTTAGTCTTAAGCTCATTGAAGGCAAATTTGTAGTTGAGTCCTGCACATGTCAGCTCTAGTTTCAGGCCATGTTTGTCTGGGTCCCTGTTTTCACCTCATGGGCACTTTAGCATACCTTTATTCAGGCCCTATCACATCCAGGGCATGGTTCTCTAGCTGGGGCCCTAGTGCTCCTTGGCTCAGGATTGGGGCTTTATCTCATCCCCTAGCACGGCTTCCACTATCTACTCCTCCACCTGCCCAGGATCATGGTACACTTCAGCCTATTTCCCCTGGCTCCCTCCTCGGTCCTTCTGCTAGCCCCAGGTCATGTTTCACAGCCCCATCTCCACTCTGCTCCCTTTCCTTTTCTCCCATTCACTTCTCTTTCTCTGACTTAGGTGTCTTCATACAGTGGGTGGACCTCTCAAATGAGGCTGTGTCATTTGGAAATCCCTTGTCAGTTTTTGGCTGTTTAGTTTATAAATTTCCAGGAGAGGTTTCAGGGACATCCTCTCACACTGCCATCTTGATTCCCTCTCTACTCTGCCTGTTTTTTATCTATGGTAATTTCTGTGGTGGATGCTCTCTACTGGATGTTCCTATGACTCAAAGATATTCTCTCTTCTTGTCCACTCCTATAGGTTTACCATAAGTCTCATGTGGCATCTTTTCTACTATGGCATCTTTTCTACTACAGATTCTCCTATTATTATAGGCTCTGTCAGGTCATATGGCCCAAACAGCAGAACTGCCTAAATCACAGGCTGGACCTGCTGCAAACCCTCTTTTAAGATATTGTTGTTTTTGTTTTTGTTTTTTTTGTTGTTGTTGTTGTTGTTTTGTTTTTAAATTTAATTTCTCGTTCTGGGGAGAAGGCAGTCACACAGGCTTTCATTAGGTCTTCCCAATGATGACAGTTCAAATCTGATAGAAATCAATATGGGAGTTATTGGAAGCTGTATGTTCATGTCTATTATATATTTTACGAAATAGGGGAGTGATGAATGGTGGGTTTATGGGTCCACTGTAATTCAGGCCTGGGCCAGGACTACATTTATTACCTGGCCCCTATACACCCTAACCTAAAGGACAGTGGTGTAATCAAGTTCTTAGGTGTCAATGTGATCCTGGACCCTTGGTCAATGATTCTCAAAATGCTCAAATATTTCCCAGTATATAATCTCTTAAGTAAATGGTCATAGGGCTTTTGTCCTATTGGTAGAACCATAAAAAGGACTGAGAGAATAATCACCTTATACACCTGCCATACTAGGGCCCTTCTTTCTGGGGACTGCACCTATCCCCCAGTTAGTAGATTCCTGGATTCATCACTGTCTCAGATATGGAATCTGGGCAAGGGTCTGTGGAATTGCTGACCTTATACTCCTATTATCCATGCTTTATATAATTTATTTTTATAGATTTAAAAATATTCTTACTGGTCCTCAACTGAATTCTAACCTGCCATTCCTTATGATAATTCTGCCCACCTTGGTTTTGATGGTTGAGAACCACCACGTGTCCTCTATTAGTCTGAATTTTACCATTCCTTTTCTGTCAGGATTTGTGCTCTAAAATGATATCTGCCATCAACAGGCTTGGCCCACAGAGGACGCTGCCTTCCTGATGCTGCGTTGACACACTTCTCACCATGCCTTACTGCCTTGATAAACAGAGTGTTCTCCAGGCTATAGATGGACTGAGTCTTAAAAAATAGGGGAAAATGAGACACTAAAGATTACTGGGTATAGGGCACTCTGAGCACAAATTAGACAAGCCAAAACAAAGACTGAATAACTGGGGGATTTTTTAGGTCCCAGTGGAGGACAGTGCTCATGAAGGAAATTGGTGACGTCAAGATAAATTTTATAGGATAAGCTTAGACCTACTAGGCTTATGAGTAAGGATGAGAGAGAGAGAGAGAGAGAGAGAGAGAGAGAGAAAGAGAAATGGGCTCTACAAAGGACAAAGGACAGAAACTATTCCCATTGCCTGTGGTAGATATCATGTGAAAACCAGAGCAAAAGAACAAAAGCTAGAGAGCAAGGGAGGAAAATATGGCAGTGGCCCAAGCTCTCCTGACATGTGTAAGGTAAAGTTTAATGTGCCTTGGGCACACAGAGCTGCCAGCTTCATGACACACAGATGAGCTGGTTCCACTCCAGCAGGTAACCGTATTATCTGCTGGCCCTGGGTGATGAGGCTCCACCAGCAGCAACTCAGGCAAGGCTCTGATAATTCTCTCCAGGAACCAGGCCTTTCTGTTTCTGTCACAAAAGATTTTCCTGAAGACCCTTGGCACAAAGTATTTGAGATATATAGCATTTTAACTTGAGAATCCCTTGCCAGGTTGTGAAAAAGGATGCTGCTGAGCTTAACAGAACTTTCTATCTTTTGTTTCTCATTTTTCTCTTTCCTATCACATATGTGGCCCCAGATGGATACTTAAGACACATAAAATGTCAGCATTTGAGAATGGGAATGTAGTCTAGAATCACAAAGGCAGAGTGTATGTGAGAAGAAGAAGGAGTGGTCAGGAAAATATAACTCTTATTTAATAATGTATGGGCACATAGATAGACTAAGACTCTCTGCTGAAAGTGATGTTAAGGGTCATAAAGTCCCACTGTTGTCCAGTACTTAGATCTGTTCTGTGATAGCTGTACCATGTATATCTCACTTATGCCTACGGGTTCTTGCAATCACCAGAGGAAAGTCACTAGACCCAGAGAATCCTCACCTATTTTTGTAAAGTTAGATGTTTCATACGGGTTTTTTCTTGTACTGAGTTTGTGCCTTTTACCCCAGAGAGCACAGGCATAGCCTCTTCCAGAGAGATCCTGAAAGTCCCCAGACATCCAGAATCTTCACACTACTCTGGGCTTTCCACATAGTCCTGGTTAAAAATTGAAATTGGTCTATTTCCCATTTTTTTCAAGCACTCACTTTGTTTCCCCAGGTTTTTACTCACTGTCCAGATCCCCAAAGCTCCATGGCCCCCGAAGTGACTTAACTCCTGAGTTGGAAGGAAGAAATAACCGGACACGAGAGTGTCCATTGCAAAGGGAGATGGGGTCTACTTGGAGAACTTTAGAGAAAAAGCAGGGTTTGCCAAGAAGAAAGTCAGAGCCTATAGAATCAAGGGTAGAAGGATTGAGATACCACAGAGGAAACAATAGCTGCAAGAGGAAGCAAGTACAGATAGCATTTGTAATCTCAGTGGTCTGGTTCTAAAGACATGGTGAGGAGGTGGAAACCAGGTGGTCAACACAGAGACAGATTTCCTTTTCTAGAAATAGAAGCAGAGCCTTGTGAATACATGCCTCTTTGGCGACATTATTATGTTCACTTATTCAAGTGAAACTTTGCAGCATCTGACTGAGCAATTTGTATCCGGATATCTTCAAAAACATTTGTAGAATGAATGAACAAATTAATAGAATTCTAATTCTGAGGACAAATAACAGATCCTATACCTCCTACTAGAGGAAACAATCTGATTAAAACCTGAGTGGTTCATATTCTTCAAGTAAACTTGCATTTCAGAAGCAGAGAGTTGAATTCTAAGGCATGGGATCACTAATAATAGCACTTCACACAACCCTGGCCTACGTCATCTCACGTGTAAAATGGCAGAGTGTATTCAGGAAGAGAAAGGACAACTCTGACCCTGCTTTGAATGCCAAACAATTTCTTCTACTAAATTTTCTTCAGCTATTTTTCATAATGAAGCTTTCTGTGACAAGTTATGCATAAACCCTATGAGTAAATTCTGAGAGAGAGGTGGGAAGATTGTGCAAACATCTTCTGACTCAGTTAAAACTATCTCACTTGGAATTTTGAGTTTCTTATTCCACTGAAAAGAAGAGTCCTATGTCCATCTGTGCAATAAGTTTAGAAACAGAAATTGTAGTATGAATCCCATCCCTGACACTGTTAAGCTTTCAGTCCTCAGAGAAGGCATGTAACTAACCTTTGTCAGAAAAGTAGAATTCACTCTACATATTCCAAGCAGAAGAAATGTAACACAGGAAATTCATTACACAAGTGATGGAGGAACTGAAAAGCCAGAAAGACAGGGAGCAACCAAGAGATTATCAAAAAGAGGAAATCACTGCTGTCCCTATGAAAAGAGGCTCCTGTCCCTGAGAGGATTACCAGAGCTCAGAGTCCAGATCACTAGAGGAAGCTGGGACTGAGATGTGCCTTTTGGGCAGAAGCCCAGGTCATAGAGAAAGTGGTTCTCTGGAGTAGACATATGGGGAACAGCCACACCTAGAGATACCATGTAAAAGTAAAGAGAGAGAAAAGCAGATGCCCTGGACTAGCCCTTTCACCCACCCTCCAACTTTCCATTTGTCCTGTCCACTCGCCAAACCCACCTTGAAGCCAGAGGCCAAAAGAATCTGGGTATTGTAGTTTTAAGAGACTCAGAGAGGAACAAGAAACAAAGAAAGAATTGATATGAGTGGGAAAAAAGATCAGTTTTGGTCCAAGTTACCAAGATATATTCTCCCAACAGATGAAGGTTTTTCTTGTTTTCTCATTCCCTTTCAACACGAAGCAACCAACTCAGTTTGCCCAGGAGAGTTCTTGGTATTCACATTCCCTGAGCAAAATTGCTGATGTTTCACAGATGACATATGATCTTGCTCAAAGAATCTGGAAGAAGTCAAGAAGTGGAGAGGCCCCGAGATTCCCTTCTAATGTAGACCCTCTGAGCTCCCAGGAATAACAGAGTCTACGAAACTTCTGTACCCAGTTAAAAGGAATGACCCAGTACTTGTACTATCACTTTAGTTCTAAGTTTTAGACTTTCATGAAATAAAATAAATTTCATTTATTTTTTAATGTTTCAATTTATGCAATACGTATGTATGTCTCTTACAGAGCTCAATGTATTAAAAGTATTTGTAGTGTCAAGGATTTTCACAGCAAATTATCTTGTCAGCCTAGACATCTCCTTGCTTTGAAAATAATAATTTCCTAGTTATTCAGTTTTATAAGTTCTGGTTTTTTATATATTGGCTTTCCTTTAAACAGATGACAATTCTGTTTATCAGCCTTGTAACATTAGCTATTCTACAAAAGAGATACAAACAATATTGTGAGAACACAGCAAAGGGTGGGAAGGAGAAATTAATTTTCACTAGAAGAATCAGAAATAAATTTATGAAAGAAATAGCATTTGGTTTACACATTAAAAAGTGGTTGACTTTTGATAAACAGAATCAACAAGAGGCATCAGTTGGAAAATATAAGATGTGTTGAATAAATAATGAGCAGTGTTTGGCTGGAAATAACTAGAATTTAGGTAAAAGTAACCTAAATATTGGGTGTGGTCATATTATAAAGATCATAGATACCAACCTAAGATATTTGCACTTTCATTGTTAGATAGTATAGTCATTAAAGGTGTTTCAGTTTTAACAGCAGAGTGATATGATTAGAATTCAACAAATTGAAGCTTGTTTTTATGTCTAAGAACATTTTTCAGATTATGAAAATTAATTTTGCTCTGCAGAATGATACCATGAGCCACCTACATATGTGATCATAGATAAGAAAAGTATATATAAAGAAAACAAAAGGTTTCTGATTTCAAAATTAATTATGCTGTTTTGATTTTATTTTATAATGATAGTTACATGTGCTGTGTATTTTACCTGCTTCTAGAGAATAAGTGGGAACAGTTTAAGCTAAATCTAAATTATCCTAAATATATCATCCACCAATATCCCAATAAAGATATAGGATCAGTGACTAGCAATAAAACTATGAACTGAAATCTACATTGACTTTAGATTTATGCAGAGAGAATTCTTGGTTTCTCTAAAAAGTCAAAAGGCACATATATTCACATGCATAGTCATATATAATTTGAACCAAATATTTGAAAACGAACAGGTTAAACTAGAACTTGAATTTGTATCATCCCCATATTACATTTTCACCAAACCTAAACAAATATTTGTTTAGTCCAGGGCTCTGTTTAAGATACCTAATTAAAAGTCAGTAATACATTTAATAAGAACCAAAGACCAACATTGTTGTAAAACACAACATATGAAATAAAATGGCTCTTTTGTTACAGTTTTATAGAATTTTAGAGAAGAGATGGGCCTCTTGAGTCACTGGTACCATGTCTCATCTTCCATTGGGGGATCTGAGAACAGAGATGACCACACAACTATTTAATGAGAGAGGCAGACCTATCTGCTGTCATCCCATTCAGTTTAAATGTTCTTCCCCTAGTAAAGTTACCACAGGATTTACTGCCATCTTGGCATTGGCCTTCGGGTTCTCATTTGAAGGGCTGATGCATGGTGGGGTAATGGGGAACAGGAAGAGAAGGGTTTTAACTGCCTTTACAAAAAGATAAAATCTATTGTTCATTTAAAGATCAAACCCAAGAACTAAATCTCCTTGACTTTTCTTGGAATTTATAGTATGAGCAGTTGTACATGGTTGACTCATGGGTTAAACCCCTCACATTCTGAAGAGAGGATGTTCAAACAAGCAAACAGCTCAAAGCAAATGCTAAGCCCGGTGAAGACGTCACAGTCTCAGTCTCAGCCATAATCCAGGGGCAGAACATACATAATGCATGACCAACAAGATTTCTTTTTGCTTTTCTGTCTTGGCCATTGCACAAGCACAAACCCCAATGAAACCAAGTAATCAGACACAGATTTGGAGTCATTAAATCTTCAAGGGGAAAGTTTTTTAAACATTTGGTTTCAGTAGTGTTTACAAGCTGGAAAAACAACATGAGAAAAATCAATTAGAAATGGGAAGGAAGTCTGCTGGGATTATTGATAAATTATTGTAAATTTTCATTATGATCTTGAATTTTACTCTTGCAAATAGAAGCATTTATAAAGAGGACTTTTCTGTCATGCTACTTCCTAAACTCTATCTAAACAGCAAAACTGAAAAAAAGCATCCTGAACTCAGCTTTGTCACTACTTACTTCTAGTTATGTCACAGTGGGAAAGTCTCTTAGCATCTCTGAGCCTTCAATCTTTTATTGGCAAAATGGAAATAATAAAAACTTTCAGTGTTCTCATAAGAACTGAATGAGATTTTACAGAAGAGCTGGATAAGAAATTACAGAAAATTGCTTTGTAATTGATGAGAAACTACACAAATATAAAGTTTCATTATATTATATTCTAAGATAGAGGCTCTTAAATTGAGGTTAAGATCTGTACCTGTGCCACCTCTTACATATATTAATTTATAGACATGTAACTAGAGAGTCAAGAGGTAAAGCTGGTTGTGTTTATTATTTTAAATAGCATTGGCTCGTTCTCTCTCTCTCTCTCTCTCTCTCCCCACCCCCCTTCATTTTCTTTTTCTGTCTCTTTATGTTATTGTCTCATTGTTTCTTGCTAAAATTGTGTCTTCTGTCTTCTCCGCACATCGGGAATAACGAAGCAGCACGGGATCTGCATCCTACAAAAGTGTGAAGGAGCAATTTTCTATGTCTAACTCATAGAATTTGTTGGAAAGCCTATGATTGGTTTGCATATGACATTGTCCATCCTTTGAACCAATTACTAGCTCCGGGAGAATGTAATACTATGGTCAGCCTAGGCTGAGCCATATGCTTCTTTCTATCCTGCTAAGACTACGTGGGATTAGGGGAAAGATTCCCAAAGAAAAAGATAATGGGGGAGTTCCCTGGTGGTGTAGTGGCTAGGCTTCTGTGCTCTCAACACTGCAGCCTGGGTTCGATTCCCAGCCAGGGAACTACCCACATTAAAAAAAAAAATTGTAAAGATAGGATAATGGCAGGCAAATTAGAAGATGTCTACTACAGCAAATTTTATCATATTCTCAGAGGAATCCATAGTCACAAAACACTTAAAATTGGCATTTTATTAGAGAATCATGGAATTGAAGAAACATAAAGATCTTGGAAAATATTATATCATTATTCTTAATTTTAAAGTAGGAAAATAGATGCTAAGAAAGACAAAATAGCCTGACAAAAAGTTCTGTAAGAAGTAGAGACAGATCTTGAAACCTGACCCTTGCTCCAGAGGCCCTTCCTCTTTAGTGACTTAATCAGAAACTGTAAGACAATCCCCACATTTGAATAAAATGTTTGTAAAATATATAGTATAAATCTAGGAATATAAGAGAAAAAAATGCATACTATTTTTCATTCTTCGTCCCCTCAGTTGATCACACATTCACTGATCATAAGAGTTTTAATGAGCAGTGCTCAAACTTTGGTGGAGATTTATTTATTCATTCAACATTCAAGACCTTAATGAGTTAATACAATTTTCCAAAGCACAGGTTATCACTGGCTGCTTTCTTCTCCCAGCTTGTAATATTAATAACCTTATTGTCAGATGCCAGAGAAAGATGTGTGGTGCTTGGTTCGTGGACCAGTCAGCAGGCACTTGTTGATGCCCAGCTCCATTCTGTAAGTCAAATAGAAACCGTCAGTGCAGCTTCATCAGGGTGAGGAGGGTAATGGCTACGCTGTCACCTGCAGTCCACCTTCCCACACCTTTGATTTAAAACAAACTTCACATATTTACTGTAGACTTTTCTTTCATTACCGTCTAACCCTGACATTTAATCAGTCTTCATTCTTTTTAGTTTGAACAAGTTGATGCTAAACCACAATTAAAAACAAAAAGTAGGCCCAAGAAATGTCATCATTACTATATCATCCTCTCTCTTTGAATACATTAATAATACAGTGTGGTTTCAATAAAAAGTTTGCTTATGACTAAAATTAATAAAGAATTAAAGCTGCATTTGTGGCAATGGCCTTCTTTAATTTAGCTTTATTCTGTTGGACCAGAAAATTGGAAGTTGGGGCATGGGGGAATGGGCTGTGAATTAACAATACTGGAGAGCCAAAAAATGTATACACATTTTAAGAGATACTATCTATGAATTACTTTTCGAAGTTGAATTGAATTATGGTAGCAATATGTAGTATGATGTTTGCTCAAAAGACGGTGTTAATCACCATGTGACAAGCATTACAGTCAAAGAAAATGGTGGAAGCACAGTTGTCATCATTTGAGGAGTGTCAGACCATTTTGAAGTGGTATTTGAAATTCAAGAATGTTATTCAAGTTTCCCCCATGTTCTCCTGACTTAGCATCGCCTAACTTCTACCTATGGGGAACCTTAAAGGGTGTGGCATATGTATTAATGGAAAACTGGTTATACTGGCAGTACTTCAGGAAGAAATTGAAATAGCATGCACAATGATACAATTAAACCCTTTCAACAATGTTTCTCAAGCAGGAATTTGCCATGATCAGAAGCGTCTGGATGCTAATAGAGACCACTTTGAGCAACTCTTGTAATTTCGAAAGTCAAACGTGACTTGTATTCATCTTTTGTTATCGGTTTATATTGAGTACTATAATTTTAATACAGTTTTTTTCTTTCTTAATATGTATACAAATTTTTGGCACCCTCTGTATGTATTAGATTCATTAAACATTACATAAGGAAAGACTTCAGATCAATTTCTCCTTTAACTAGCATCTCAAACTAAGATAACATTGTACTTACCAAGAGGATGGGTTTATCTCCTTTATTGAGAATAGTTAGCAGCAGAGAATGAAGTCCAGGAGAAAAAATATCTATCAGAGTATTACAGTGGTCAGGTACTTCCAAATCCACTGTACTCTGATCATCATTCACCTTCTTCCAGTTAATGCATCCCATCACTTTGGTGTATCATCACATCAAGGGTTCTTACTTCCATTTTCCAATATGGTGCAAGAGGACAAAAAGAAATACAATACAAGCAGAGAAAGATAGGAATGTGTGTGTATTTATCTCATGTATAATTATAATTTATGGGGTAATACTCAAAATATTTAACACTGAAGAATTCATACCAATGCTTCATAAATTCTTCTAAAAATAGAATAAAAGGAAACATTTCTCATTTCATTTTATGAGGCCAGTATTGTGTGGATAACAAAATCAGACAAACATATCACAAAAATGAAAATTACAGATAAATATCTCTTACAATATGGATACAAAAATATTCAACAAAATACTAATAAACCAAGTCTAGAAATATATATTAAAAAAGTCATACATTATGACTAAGTGGGATTTAACCTAGAAATAAAAATTTGGTTCAAAAATCCCAAAATTAATCAATGTAATGCATTCTATCCATAGGATGAAAAACAAAAACCAGATGATCATCTCAATAGATGCACAAAGTTTGTAGACAAAATCCAATATCTTTTTTGATAGAATCACTCAACAAACTAGGAACAGAAGGGAACTTCCTCAATTGAATAAAAAATTATGAAAAAACCACTGCTAACAATATACTTTTTTAAAATTAAATTTATTAGGATGACATTGGTTAGTAAAATTATATAGGTTCTAAGCATACAATTCTATAGTGCATTGTGTATGTGTTGAATTGTGTGCTCACCACCCAGAATCAGTTCTTCTTCCATTATCATATATTTGATATCTCCTCCCCAACCCACTTACCCCCTTACCCTCTGGTAACCACTTAACTATTGACTGTATTTATGAGTTTTTGTTTCTTTGTTGTTTTCAATTTTATATCCCACACATGAGTAAAGTCATGGTTTTTTACTTTTTCTGTCTGGCTTATTTTGCATAGCATGATTATCTCAAGGTCTATCTATGTTGTTGCAAATGGCCACAGACATATGAAAAAATGCTCAACGTCATTAGCTGTCAGAGAAATGCAGATCAAAACCACAATATCACCTCACATCTGATAGAATGGCTATCATCAATAAAACAAACAATAGCAAGTGTTGCAGAGGCTGTGGAGAAAAAGGAACCCTCATACATTGTTGGTGGGAATACAGTATAGAGGTTCCTCAAAATAGTAATTGCCATATGACCCAGCAATCTCTCTTCTGAGTATTTACCAAAACTTTGAATGCTTTAGTCTGCAAAGATATATGTGTCGCAATGTTTTTTGCAGCATTGTTTATGGTGACCAAAACATGGAAACAACTGAAGTGTCCCTTGATCGATAACTGGGTTAAGAAGCCGTGGTACATATACACAATGGAATATTACTCAGCCACAAGAACAGATGAAATACTGCCATTTGTGATAACAACCTACTTAATGGTAAAAATAAATAAATAAATAAATAAACTGGATGATTTCTCTCTAATATCAGGAACAAAACAGGGATGTTTGTTCTTGCCACATCTATTTAATGTTTTACTGGAGGTTCTAATCAAGGCAATTAGGCAAGGAAAAAATAAATGGCATTCAGATTGGAAAGGAAGAAGTAAAAATTTTTTTCTATTCACTGATGATATGATATTGTACATAGAAAATCCTAAGTAATATACCAAAAAACTATTAGATCTAATAAATAAGTTCAGCAAGGTTGCAGGATACAAGATCAATATGCAAAATCAATTTAATTTCTATACGCTTCCAATGTACAATCTGAGAATAAAATTAAGAAAACAATGCAATTTATAATAGTATGATAAATAATGAAATACTTGAAGTAAATTCAATTAAAGAAGTGCAAAGCTTATACTTTTGAAAACTTAAAAACACTGTTGAAAGAAATTTTTAAAATCTAAAACCTGGAAAATATTCCACCTTTGTGTATGGAAGACTTAACATCATTATGATAGTGAGACTCCCCACACTGATCAACAGATTCAACACATTCCCTATCAGAATCCTAGCTGACCTCTTTGTAGAAGTTGATTAGCTGATTTTAAAATTCATATGGAATTGGTAGGGATCCAAATAGCCAAAACAATCTTAAAGAAAACAAAAATAAACCAGGAGAACTTACATTTCTTGATTTCAAAATTTACTGCAAGCAACTATAATTAAGGTATTGTGGTACTGACATAAAAATAAACAGGTAGAGCAATGAAATAATATTGAGATTCCAGAAATAAGCACTTACAACTATGAGCAATTGATTCTAGACAAGCATTCTAAGGCCATTCAATGAGAAAGAATCATCTTTTCTACAAATGAAGCTGGGATAACAGGATAGCTACAAGTAAAACAATAAAGTAGGATTTTTACTCAAATCATATTAAAAAAGTATTCAAAATTGATCAAAGACCTAACTGTAAGACCTTAAACTATAAAATGCTTAGAAAAAATAAATAAATCCTCATGATCTTGGTTTTGGCAAAGGTTTCTTAGATATGATCCCAAAATCTTAAGCAACAACAACAAAAATTATTATTATTTACCTACTATTTTAGTTGTTCATTTACTATTAATATATTGTAAGCTCCTTTAAGATAAAAAGATCCATGTGGTGTCATCTTTCAATTCTTGGATCACCCATTCAAATATCTTGCTTATAATAAATGCCTTAAAGTTGTAGAATGAATAATTTATAAATGTATAGAAGTAGATCAGTTCCTAGTGACCAAGTCAATAGTGACGAGTATTCCTTAAGTACAGACTATAGTCTGAAAATACTATCCTCACTAAAAGAAATGAAAACTTGTTCTGGAAATCAGTTTTATGTCCTCAAGATTGCTTTGGCTATTTGAGCTCCAGAATGGTTTCTGATGTAGTTCTGAATTATCATAATTTTCAAATGAATAAACCTAGGTTCAAATCCTGTAAGTGACTTTTCCAAAGTTCTCCTAGGTCTCTAGTTACACAGTGGTGCATATTGTCACCAACCATGTATATCTGGAATGGTCTGCAGATCAGGAGAGAGAGAGACAGAAATTAATAATGAGGAAACAGAAGAAATCTCTGCCATGGGACAGTAAGGCTGGGCTGAAAATTCCAAAGACACCTGTGGAGAATGGGTTTAATTCAGATGAGATCAATAATCAAGGCATCAGTTTATTAATTTGAAAGTGATATTAATTTAGAACTACATCAAAGATTGTTCTGGACCCCAAGTGAGAAAATGGATGTAAGGGAACATGACCACATAAAACACAGGACACACAATTAAGTTTGAATTTCATAGTAAAAAACTCATATTTTGTATTGAAAGTCTATGCAATTTCTGGAAACCCTAATATGAGAGCTCACTATAACATGGTAAAGCATTATTTGCCAATAAAAGGAATAAATCAGATAAAAATAAAGGAAAGCAAGTGAAACAGCCGATTTACTGTTGGTGTTTTCTTCCTTTGTCTAGATCAGGTTGTGATGACCTTAAGTAACACCTATTCCAACTCAGTGATTGATGTGGCTTACTTGTCCTTATTATTCCAACTGATGCAGAGTCAACTTACTCAGTCACTCCACCACTGATTGTCCATCACTTAAAAACTCAGTCCTTAGCCTATGGGGATCGAGACAGTGCACAGGGGGCAAGTGAGAGAGAAGGGATCAAATCGTTTCTTTGAAGTTCACTGCTGAGTCTGATCTTATATGATTCTCTGGCTGATAGTGACAGCTGTGCTGCTTGAGGCTGTGCTGATTCATTCTCAAATTAAAACAATAAAATTTACTAACAACTCTCCAAATCCTCAAGCTGAGAAATCTATAAACTGTTTTCTCTTTTTTCTAAACTTTCTGAATTACTTCTTCATTTCTTTTTCCTTTTTAACTACAGAATTTAAGTGCTGTCCTAAAATCTTAGAACTCTATTTCTTCTCCCAGTTGGCTCTTAGCCTTGGTCTTGCTCAGCATTTGCCCCCTTTTTTTTTCAATTGAAAAGAGCAGAGACTGGAACCAGCCAAACACAGACTCTGAGTCTTGCTCCCCAGGTACCAGCAGAAACTGGCCAAGAACAACACCACCCTCAACACACACAGACGCACACAGACACACACACAGAGTTTCCGTTTTCTCATTCATACAAATAGACTTTATAACACCTGTGCAGACACTTTTTGTCAATGCTACAATTCAACATACAAATTGTTCACTGGACCACTTAAAAACTGTTTCAGGCCAAGGATACAGTTCTCCATTTCTCATTCAAGTCAGCCTCAAGAAAAGAGTGGACATCTATACTTCTGGATCCTCTGCATCAAGGTCACAGAAACAAACCAGAAAAGCTACGTGAAGAGGCATAAACAAAGCCTTGTGCCAAGAGCCAAGCTGGGGAATACAGAGGCATACAGATTTAGAGGGTGTTTTCATGGAATTTAAATTAATGATGGATTGGGTATAGGCTTATATGAAAAAAAGGTTAATGAAGTTACCTTTTAGTACATGAGGCGCTCCCAAGTCTCTCTGCTAATATACTATGTACTGTATTTGTTAGCTTTCCCAAAGACCACTTATGATAAGCTTATTATATCCTCATAGCTGTCTTATCAAGTAACCAGGCCAATATTACTACCTTTGCTCAACAAGTGAGGTGTTTGAATCCTGCAGAGTAAATGTGAAAAGGAAGGCAAGTAGGAAGTGGCTGGTCCAAGAGGAGGCTCTGTTTATCCAATACATGATGGAATTCATGTTTGGGAGAAATTGTGCACCATGCTGGCTAAGGTGTTGTCACACTTTGGCACTCATTGGGGCCCTTTCCCTGCCATATCACTTTCATCCTTGACAATACCCCGTAACACACCTGGTTCCATATTTACTTTCCATATTTAGGTGAACCTTTGCTCCCTCATCTAATATGAGTTAGAAGAGCAGCATTATGCAGCAGAAAAAGTTAACCAATTGAGAACTCAGAAACATGGTGTTTACAATCAATAGTTTAATGTTTATTTGGGGACTAGTGGGTTAGGGAGGGGAGAAAGGGGAGGGGGTGGGAGAGGAGCAGGGGAAGCTAAATATAAGGTGATGGAAAGAGAAGTCACATTAGGTGGTGAACTTATTATACATCAAGTTGACAATGCACTGTAGAATTGTATGCCTGAAAGCTATGTAATCCTTGCTAACAGATGTCACCCCAATAAGTCTAACAATAAAAATGAATTTAAAAAAAAAATAAAAAAAAAATAAAGGCAATTATAAATTTAAAAAAAAAAAAAAGAAACTTGGTGTCTAGTCCCAGTGTTGCTGTGGCTGGTTTTGACCAGTCTTCTAACCCCTGGGGACTCATTCTTTTCATCTGAAAAGAAAAGAAAAGAAAGAAAAACAGGCAGAATGCATTTGGTAATCTGAACCCCCAGTTCTATTTTAATAAACATGAATAAAATCAAAACAAAACAGAGTGTTTCCATCAGCACTCCAGAAAAGATCTTCCGTCTTCATTCTCTGTTACTCCTCCTTTCCAGACGAGCTGTGATGGATCTGTTTGTGGCTTCTGTATACAATGTTACTGAGGTAGAGCTGGTGAAACATTTATAAACCACAGGCCTAGGCAAACAATAACCATAGATCCAGTCACTAAACAGATATCCACTGGGTCTCCTAAGTGCCAAGCACTAGTGAGGACATGTTCCCCAGAATTGCTTGTGATTTCACAGAGTTCACAGTCTTACAGGAAGGCAAGCACCACACCAAGCAGGACAGTATCAGATACTGCCAAAGGGTAAAGAAAAATGAAGCTCGAAAGCACTGCCTGGAGCATTTCCGAAAGGAGAGGGTATTACCTCGCCTTAAAAAAGAAGAAGCCACACTGAATAACTTTAGATTCAGATATGTACTATGACCTGACCAAAAAAAAGTGGTTACTTTCCTAAGTATTACAAAACTTTACTACTGGAAAGCACAACAAATTATTGTCAAAATTATTAGGCAACACACCTCACACTAATACACATACCTTAACATATGCTCTTCTCTAAGCATATCTTCAGAATTATAGTAAACATCCATCATCGTTTCTCTCTGGGTAGAATCTTTGACCCTTCTGGCAGGGGAGATTTCTATATTTGATTTCTGCCTTTCCAAGACAGAAGCCAGGATGTATAATTTTCTGACCTTCTTTACAAGTGTACTGTAAGTAAATGATCTTGGTACCACCTGTCAAAAGCAACTGCAGGAAGATATTAACATATTATACTCTCCTTTCAATGTTTCTTTAGGTGCAAAATCCACCGAGTCAAGCTTTGGTCCAGAAGGGAACACCAACATCTCTTACACACCAACTATATCCATCCTTAGGGGAAAATACATGGACTTGAGGTGTGCCTAGCCCCGTTACAGCTGCCTGGGTTTGAATAAACAATGAATATTGGGTCATGCATGTAGGATTTAGAGAAATTGTTACATTTCATTTATCTAGACCAGTAGTCCCCAAACTACAGTGAGTGTAAGACTCCCTGGAGAGCTGGTAAACATACTTTTCTGAAATTCTGCCTCTTTAGATTCTGATTTAGCAGGTCTGGAGGGAGACCTGAGACTCTACATTTATAGCAAGTTCCCAGGTGATGAGGCTGCCATTGTAGGGAATCACACATGAGAAGCAAGGCTGTAGACAACCTACAGGTGCCCATTAGTTTTAGCAACAAACTACCACTGATGACCTTGAGTCAAGTCATTTCAGTGAAGGGGTAGAGACAGAACCTGATTACTAGCCTAACAAATGAAAGGAAATTAAGAAAATGGGGACAGCAATGAACTCTCTAAAAATGCAAGGAGGATAGGATATAAAATTGGGAGACACTCTTAAAGGTTAATAAGAAAGAGTGATCAGAGAAGAGAAGGTGGAACTATTAGAAATGCAGGCTGATCAATGAACAACATTCTTAGGGAGGCTAGAGAGGATGGGACCCCAGGGTCCAGGTTAGGGATTTGTCTTTGACAAAAAGAGGCACATCTTCTACCCTCACAGATGCACAAGACAATAAAAGAGTGGGAGGATGTGTGTAGATTAGCAAACTTGGAAATATAGGCTTCCTGTATGCTGGTGAGGAGGTCACGTCTTTGTCAGGTGTAAGGGGCACACGTGAGGCTATAAAGATTGAAGGGCATGGGAAGGTGGAAACAGCTGTGAGTTCAGAGGGTACAAAGAACATTGACTAGGGATTAGAATTGCTCAGCACTGCTGAAGGTCCAAAAGCTCCAATTTACAGGTTGTTTCTGTTGGTTTGGTTTGGTTTGGTTGAGTTTTCTGTTTTGTTTTGTAAGCGCATTTAGCATCACGGATATAGATTCAAATAATATAGATAAATAAGTTTATTTAGGATTAGAGTTTTATGAAGGTAGATACAATGGAAGGACAATAGAGCAGAAAAAAATATTTCTTCAAGGTCTGATTTTTGTATACTTGTGAACGTGAGACATAAGGACAGCCCTTTATCGTAATGTTATGTCCAATATTGAAGAGAAACATCAAAATTTTAATTTTTCTTCTCTTGCAAACTGCTTAGATAATAATGAATAAAGGCATTCATTAACAGAGAAAAACTGTGTGAATTGTGCCATTTGTAGTACATTAAAGCCAAGCTTCTATCTGCATTTTAAATTCCTGTTATCAGAAACAACTATTAGAAGAATAATGAAATAAGTCATTTTCATATATTTATAGCACATATTCATTATTTTCAATCTCCTAGAAAGAGCAACTTACACAAATGAATTTAAGTGCTTTCTCATTAGTATAAATAAAATGTTAAGTAGTGTGAGAAATTGCTGTAAATACTGTAAGCTAAAGTACTTTCCGTAATCCTTTCCTTGAACGATGGTGGCAGTTAAAAGAACATTTCAATACTTGCTCTTGGTAATGAACAACATAAACCTGAAGAAGTAAAATTTCTTTTCTTGAAAACACAAGCCACAATTGGAAAGTAGAATCTTAAAATGAATCTCTCTTCCCCACTTGATGTACTTTATATAGAGAAAGGTGTCATAACATTTTCATAGTTGCTTTCTACCCCTCACTCATTATCCACTTTCTGCCAACGTTCCTTCAAAGTCCTCTCTCCTTTTCTATTGTCCCATGTCCACAGAAAATCAACTCCAAAGTCTTATTGAGGCCTGCAAGGGCTTTCATGACCTGGCTCTAAGCAAATTCCCTTCCTATTAACAATGTTAAAACTGCATGAAGCTCCTTCCTCCAGAAAACCAAACTTCTTGAGCTTTCTCCTATCTTAGCATGCTTGTGCTTTGGGCTCCTCCAACCAGAATGCTCTTTCCTCAGGAATTCACTGGGCTCACCCCTTTGATTCATTTGTGTATCACTTTAAAAGTCATCACCTCAAAGCTAACTTCCCCAACCATCCTTTCTAAACATCAGCCCCATCACTCTAGTGCTCTAGCTTTTACTCTGTGTGGTTGAGTTTGGTATTTGCAAAAATTTACCCTCGCTTTTTCCTGTAAAACTTGAGCTGCCCAGCTACAGGATACAACCACCTCACTCCATCCCAAAGGAATGATAATGGAGGGGTGTGTGCTGCTTCCAGGTCAGCTGCTCAGTCCCTGGGTCTGCCTTCTACTCGTTCTCTTCCCTCTTACTGTTATTTCAGGCTCAGTGGCCACCCAGTCACAGTATGCAGATAACAACATGGCCCTAGAGAAATGCGAAGTGGCACAAGAGAAAACAGATCCATGAAGGGCATGTGCAGCACAGTAGTCTTCAACCTAGAACACTTGGCTCCAAATACAGAGAGAAAAACAAACCTCCATCTTCCTGAAACCATTGAGTTTGTATCAGATGTCTTAGTATGGCAGCTTAGTCTTACCCTAAGTTACTTTGCTAAGTTTGTCATTGTAGCCTGTATCACTTCCTTGATGTGATCTTTTTTTTTCTTTTTTTTTTAATTCATTTTTATTGTTAGACTTATTGGGGTGACATCTGTTAGCAAGAATTACATAGGTTTCAGGCATACAATTCTACACTGCATTGTCAACTTGATGTATAATAAGTATGTGTTTTTGCTTTTGTTTTGTTTTGTTTGCTTATTGCATGTTTTGTGCATTAAAATGCTACTCCATGAGTGGAATGACTTTGTATGGCTCCTTGTTGTACCCCAGCATGTGGAACATAACCAGTACATGACAGGCACTCAGAAGCCTTGATGAATGAGTGATATGTCCACTAATGTCTGCTGAATGAATGGCACCTTCAACCACACCTTCCAGATCTGCCCTTCCTGGCTCCCACTTACCTCCCATGACATGTGCACCTGGGCTGTATGGAGGCCTGGGCTAAATCATCACAAAGTTGCTGGGACAGGTAGCATGATCTTCTATGCCGAGCAGCAGTGCAGCCCCCTCTACAGAAATGTAGCTCAGTAACTTGGCTTTCAGGACGTGTACACCTCTGTCAGCTACCTTTACACTAATGGCCATTTCAGAAAGTAGACAGCTTGGCAAAGCAAAAGGAATTGAGCCCTGCAAAGAACTCATCTCCAAGATTAAATCTTTGAAGATCCTCAGATAGCCATTATTACCCTGGCTCCCTTCCAACGGAGAGAGTCAGCAAAATGATCGGTGTCTCATCTCCCAGGTAAAGGAAGATACTCAGAGCCCATTTCTTTTTGAGTCTATAAAATAAAAAATTCTACTGAGTGGTTACTTCCTGTGTTTGGCAGTTTTAAGATAGACAGTACTTTTCTGGAATCAACGGGGGAGTTGGCAATAGCAAGTTTTCACATGCTAAAATAGCTCATCAGCTGCTCCTGGCACAATTGTTAAGTGGGTTTAAGTGCTGCTTTTTTTTCTTTTATAATTTATGGAACTGTTGATTAAATATACATTTATTTCATTTCTAAGGCTAACCCAAGGTTACAGCTAATTCAAAGCAAATGTGAGCTAATAGACAAGAAACATTGAAGAGATTTCTTTGCAATTTCACCTTTTGACAGAATGACTAGAACGATTAAATTGTTCATACACATCTATATTCAATCACACACTAGTATTAATTGCCTAAAATACAATTTTTTCCTGTAGTCAAGGCTTGACTTCTAATTATTTTATTAGGTTTTTGTTTTGTTTTATTTTGTTTTGTTTTTTTGTCTTACTGTTTCTACAGGGATTATATAGTCCTTAAAAGCAAAGTTTGGGTTTACTGTTTTCCTTGTTCTAATGAAAGAGTTTAATACAGTGCTATAAATGCAATACATACTCAAGAAATACTTGATTAATTAATTAGGATTTAAAGTTAATTTCCTGTTGCAGTATATGAAAACCTTCAAAAAGCACTAAATTCTATCTATTTCAAGATTATTAAACCCACTGATCCACAGACTGATGATCCAAATGAAATTAGGCTATTTTAAAAGGATCATACTGTGGCCACATTTTTAATTTTATCTAAATTAAACACTGGAAATTTCACCAGAAATTTGAAATGTCTCCTTCTCCATCACAGCATATAATCCCTCTCTTCTTAGGATGCTAATGATGTCTTGCAGTACTGCCCATGGACCAGGCAACACAGCTCTTGTTCTAAGCCCTGTACTTCTTGGGCATAAGTCTTTTTCCAGTGCCTGGGACAAGTTAGAAGTATCAGCACCACCCTTACAAATTGTTCCATACCCAAACTAAAACCCAAGTGGGCCCTGGTCTTCCTTTCTCCAATTTGAGGCTTCCTCTGACCTGTTAGCCCATATGTGGAGGTGACCAGATGTTCATAGGTTTGAATTAAGGCCATGTCTGGGAGGAAGGTCTAGCAAGTGGGTTACTGTCCTGAGCAGATGAGACATCTCTTTCACAGTACTATGGAGATTGGGCTACGATAATGGTGGCAACACACCAATTTCACGAAGGAACATGAGTTCAAGGGGCTCAGCTACCAGTTATTTTTCTCTGACTGTTGGGCTCTACCTGCATGTGGTACTTTTGTGTCAGTTCTGGCCTCTCTGTACTCTGACAGCAGCCCTGTCCTTGGTCTCCTTTAGTCTGTGCATCCCCCAACACTGGCACCAACCCTGAAATACTTTTACTGGGTGCCAAGCAACACTTTGTAGGTGGTACTCCATATTCTCTAAGGGATTTCAAAACAGTTGCTCCAGGATGCTGAAGGGTCCTTCTAATCAATATCTCATCTTGGCTCAAACCAGTGTGCTCACATCCTGTTTTCCTGGGTCACTCTTAAGCCATGCTGGATATATTGGCTAAGGTTGCTATAACAAATTACCACCAACTTGGTGGCAGAAAACAACAGAAACTTTTTCTCTCATAGTTCTGGAGGCCATAAGTCCAAAATCAATTTCATTGGGCTGAAATCAAGGTGTTAGCCAGACCATGCTACCAACTGAAGCTCTAGGGGAGTGTCTCTTCCTTATTCTGCCAACTGCTGATGGCTGTTGGCACTCTTTTTTTTTTTTTTTAATTCATTTTTATTGTTAGACTTATTGGGGTGACATCTGTTAGCAAGGATTACATAGGTTTCAGGCATATAATTCTACAGTGCATTGTCAACTTGATGTATAATAAGTTCACCACCTAATGTGACTTCTCTTTCCATCACCTTATATTTAGCTTCCCCCGCTCCTCTCCCACCCCCTCCCC
>PVJL010005178.1:0-113200 GCA_004026885.1 Lyroderma lyra
TTTGTTTCTTCGTTTCTTTTTTTCTTTGCTTTCAGTTTTATATTCCGCATATGAGTGAAATCATGCAGTTCTTTGTTTTTTCTGTCTGGCTTATTTCACTTAGCATGATGATCTCCAGGTCCATCCATTTTGTTGCAAATGGCAATATTTCATCTTTTCTTACAGCTGAGTAATATTCCATTGTGTATATGTACCACAGTCTCTTGTCTTTTTGATAACAGCCATTCTAACAGTGATGAGATGAAATCTCATTGTGGTTTTGATTTGCATTTCCCTGCTGGTTAGTGATGTTGATCTTTTCATGTACCTGTTGGACGCTCGTATATCTTCTTTGAAAAAAAAATATGTATTCAGTTTCTTTGCCCATTTTTAAATTAATTATTTTGTCATCAAATTGTATAAGTTCTTAATATATCTTGCATATTAACCTCTTGTCTGATGTATGATTTGTAAGCATTTTTTCCCATTCTTTTTCATTTTGTTGATGGTTTCCTTTGATGTGTAGAAGCTTTTTAGTGTGATGCAGTTCCACTTTTTATTTTTGCTTTTGGCATCCAATCCAAAAAAATCCCCACTAACAGCAGCATCAAAGAGCTCACCCCCTAAGCTCCTTGTTTTCTTCTAGGAGCTTTTTGGTTTCAGGTCTTATGTTCAAGTGTTTAATTCATTTTGAGTTGATTTTTGTGTGTGATGTAAGATACAAATCAAGTTTCACTTCTTTGCACGTGGCTCTCCTGTTTTCCCATTTATGTAAGAGACTGTTCCTTCCCTATGGTATAGTCTTGGCTCCCTTGTCAAGTATTAGTTGGCTGTACATGTGGGGGTAATTTTGGGCTCTCCATTCTGTTCCCTTGATTGATGTATCTGTTTTTATGCCAGTACCACACTATTTTGATTACTATAGCTTTGCAATATAGTTTGAAATCAGGACCTGTGATGCCTCCACCATTGTTTTTTTTGTTTTGTTTTAATTTAATTAATAATGTTTTCATTAGTTATATGTTGAAATGATAACATTTTGAGTGCATTGGGTTAAACAAAATATTATTATAACTAATTTCACATTATATTTCTATTGACTTATGCAATGAATTCACTCAAGCTTATCTCTAAGTCAGACCTCACTTTTTAAACTCTAGACAGCATAACTACTTTCCAAATTAATATTTCTGTGAGGTTGCCTGACAGGCAATTTCCAGCTTGGTTCTTTTTTCTCAGGATTGCATTAGTTACTTGAGGTATTTTTTGGTTCCATACTAATTTTAGTATTGTTTTTTTTTTTTCCTATTACTATTTCTTTGAAAACTGCCATTGGAATTTTGATAAGGATTGCATTGAATATTTAGGTGAGTTTGGGTCGCTTGTACATTTTAACAAATTCCTCCTCCCAATACATGAACATAGCTTATCTTTCCATTCATTTGTTTCTTATTTCTCTTACCAAAGTCTTGTAGTTTTCAGTATACAGCTCTTTCACCTCCTTGGTTAAATTCTTTCCTAAGTATTTTGTCATTTTTCATACTACAGTAAATAGAATTGTGGGATGTGTGTGTGTGTGTGTGTGTGTGTGTGTATTTTAGATATTTTGCTGTAGCTGCAAGATAAATAAGCTCTGGGGATCTGATACAGAGCACTGTGATTATAGTTAACAATAATGTATTATATTCTTGAAAGTTGTTATGAGAGTAGCTCTTCCATGTTCTCAACACACACACCAAAATGGTAATTATGTGTGTCAGTTATTTCCATGGTGATAATCATTTTGCAATATCAAATGTATCAAACCAGCACATTTTACAACTTAAACATATGCAATGTCATATATGAATTATATCTCAATAAAGTTGGGAAAAAGGAGATTATTGTGACTGCTTTGCTGAGAAAAACCATTAGGGGCAGATGGCCAGTGTGAAGCTGCCCTTGCACTC
Source organism: Lyroderma lyra (assembly GCA_004026885.1). Lineage (NCBI taxonomy): Eukaryota > Metazoa > Chordata > Mammalia > Chiroptera > Megadermatidae > Lyroderma > Lyroderma lyra. Next base: position 1,929 of record PVJL010005178.1, read on the forward strand.
CCAATGGGAGAAGTGCAGAATCAGACTGAATTATAGACACGGAATTGATGTGCAATGGTTAGACCCTTAATAACTATGGAAGGTAGTGCTGGCAGTGCTTGCTTATTGTTTGAAAGTGGAAGATAAGAGAAAGGGAGGAATCCTGGGTGATGATTAAGTTTGGGAATTGAGCAACTGGGTAATGGTGCCATTTACTCAGATGGGAAGGGCTTGTTGGAGAGGGATGGATTGGGTGGCATAAACAGTTCTGTTTGCTGACATTAAATTTCAGATGCTTATTAGATATCCAAATGAAGATGGCAGTAGACTCTTGCATACTTTATTTTAGTGTCTCTTAGAATTCTGAATATTTTTCACTGTATAAAAAAAAAAACCTCTTCTTTAAATTGGAATTTGGCAAATAGAAGATAGCCCACAGCTAGGTAAGATTCCAGCTCCTTAGATTAATATTCAAGGCATCCTTTTCCCTTCTCAGCCTCATCAATCTCTATTCCTCTTTCACAGTCTATACTAGGGCCATATCAAGCCATTTGTAGTTCCCCAGACACATTATAATAACATATGTTCCCATGACTTGGCTTAAATTCCATCTATTCACAATTTCTTTCCTCCCTCTTTCCATCTGGCTAATTTCTACTCATTCTTTAAGACTCTATTTTTGTTGCCATGTCATCTTTGAAAACTTCCTTAACCCTTTCAGGGGCTGATAGATTCTTTGACTTCATATGGGAACCCAAGCCCTCCTTCGACTCTCACATTTGCAATGCTGTAATCATGCAAGTGTCTGCCTTCTCGACTACACTGAGAACTTGTTAGATTCAAAAGCTGTCCTTTTTTGTAGACCACGAATGATGGGCATTAATAGCTGATCAAACTAATTGTTGGATGAATGAACATTTCTTTAAGATTTTTGAGTCTCTCTGAGGAAACTGTAGTGTAGAAAAATCTACACAATTCAGATCCTTGGAAATGCTTTCTGAGTAGAGAGGATGAGGGAATGACTGATAAGAAGACTACCTGTTACAGAGAGTGATTTAAAATTGTCCAGAATGTCTCCTTGCACAACCTTGAGTGATTCATTTATTGAGGGTTATATGTTTGCCCCTGACTTGGGTCCTTTTGAAAAGCATGAATTTTGGGGAGGGAGAGTAACTCATTAAAAATCATTATATAATATCAAAAGTATGGTCTTATCATAGTAAGAGCACTGAGGAGTCTAGAGTTCCAAGCTGTCTGTAGTGTCAGTTCTCTCCCTAACCTGACGCAAACTCAGTCCTAAGAACTAGGCTGTAGTGGTGAGTGGCAAATACAGAGGATCCTGTACCTCTGCAGTCTCAACAACGAAATTAATTGCTCTTAGAGATAAGGCATGTGAGTGTGATTAAGTGGTACGTTTATGTAATACTGTTGAAAGTCTTGGGGTAATATTAAAAGGGCATGCAAAAATAGGATGAGAAGAAATGAATATTTAGAGGGGGTAAAAAGGTACAAGTGATTTCACTAGAGCATTACCTTTGAAGAAAAATAATGGTGCTGTTATTACCGTCAGCCAGCCGTGGAGTGGGGGACATTACGCTTTGCAAAAGGCAGTCCTAATACTGAGAACTTCCCAGGTTCCACGCGTGTTGGTTTTCAAGTGAAACTCAGCCAGGTGTGAGGTGTTTTCTCATCCCCATTCGGAATCGATAGTCTGACATGTACTGTGTTCTGAGTTTCCTAATTGTCTTGGGGAGGATTTGTTCAGATTATGCAAATTTTCATGCCCAAACTGATTTCCAGACGGGGAAAGCTTATAGCTAAACCCTTCTTTGTGCAATTTGGAGACAAAGCTGAGTGGTGGTGTCATTAGGAATACTATATAATGAAATTGTTAAGAATCTTGGCACCAACCTCTTGTTCATTTTCAATGTCACGGGAGAGATTTAGTTGAAGTCCTAGGCTCTGCATCTTTCAGAGGGAGGAGGGACTGGTTGCCCTGATGCTGGACCCTATCGTGGGAATCACAGAGGCATGACCTTAGCAGAGCCTTCCAGTCTTGACACCAGCACCTGTGTCATAAGACTCTTCATATTTCTTCATTCTGGTAGCACTGGGTAGCGTATATGTATCAAAATATAAGGATTAGAACTTTATCCCCAAGGAACGAAGAGAGAGCTAACATGAGCCCTTTCAGGGGTGCAAAGGCTGAAAGAAGTAAAGGAAGAGGACTGCTTGTCTGGCCTGGAATTCAAGGCCCTGTGTTCCAGTTGCAGTCTCCTTTTCCAGATCTTTCCCCCATTGCCTGCCTGTCTGCATGCTCTGTTCCAGCCACGTTGTTCCACTCATTGTCCCTCAAACACGAGTTCTCTGCTCTCACGTTCTTAGCATTCCCGAGGCTATTCCTCTTACCTGAAATGCACTTCTTTCTCCCCGCTGTAGGTTTAAAATCACTAAATCATCCAAGGGCTGGTGCTCACTCTGTCTTCCATGTAAAGTCCTCCCTGTTTCCCGAGATTAATGCTCCGCAAAGCCCCTCCTCTCTGCCCCCCTGGACTCTTTCATTTCAATATTATAGTACTTAGTGAGGCCTACTCTGGGCTGGGCACTGGGTCTGGTGTTGCACATAAAATTGTGAGCAAAGTAGATGAGCCTTTCTCTATCCCTAAAGAACTCTCCATGTAGTGGGGTGGAAATATGTTAATTTGTTGTCAAATTATAGGTAATACTTACGGTGTTTACTATGTACCAAGAGCTTCGTTTGATACGCTTTTGGTTAATCTTTACTACAGCTTTATGGGACCTTGTATTATGCTTTATGAGATAGCCTCTGCTGTTTTTCTTCTTTAAGAGTTGGGAAAATTGAGGCTTAAAAAGGTTAAATAGATGCCCGGGGCCATCTAAGTGCTGAAGCCAGCTTCTGAACTTGAGCAGTCTCCACGCTCACAGGTATTTCACCTTTACCGGCACCTGTACTGACCGCCTGTGTTATAACTCACTCGTATGTGTACAAATACTGTCTTCTCCGCTACATGGACGTGCAGGGGCCGTGAGGAAACTGTCCATGACCGTGTACCAGGCAGCAGCAGGCGTGCAGACGCTGGAGGAAGACCTATCCCTAAACTCCTAGTGCCTTGGCTGTGTGACCAAGCAAAAGTTAACCTCGCTGACCTTCTCTTTCCTCACTTGTAAAATGGCCAACATAGTCACCACAGGGAGGCGACTACTGAGTATTAACCGAGATGATGCGTGTCACAGTGCCTTGAATTTGTCCAGATTCTTTGGAGCCCCTGCATCTTGCCTGCCAGCACCAGGGTTGATGCACAGCACTGCAAACGTCCTTCTTGACTAATTGAATCCAGTAAAAGCCTAAAAGAAAAATTCAAAATAACCCTCTAGAAAGCCCCTTAGACAGCTAATGTTTAGTAAAGAGTATCTTTATAAGATGTACAGTTTTATTATTTTAAGGTATATAAAATGGCACAGATTAACCACAAAATACAGGACATTTAAGAAGTGTAAGTATTTGAAAAGTACTTGCTTCATGGCCAGTGAAAGTTAGAGAACGTACTTTGATATAAATTTAATGAATAATAACCATTTATTCTCACCACACACACTTTTGAAGACATAGCATGCAAAATATTTGGTAAAGTCATTTTCCGATTTGTATTCTATTAATAACAACTACTTAATGAGCACATAGTATGTGCAAATCATTCAAGAAGTTTATAATTGTGCATATTTTCCCCAGTAGTTTTAAAGTTTCCCAGATGACTAAATTCTTATTTAAATGATTATAAAAGGGTCAGCTTGGCCTTAGTGTGAAGCAGTGATGATTAAGATGAGAAAAGGTCAAAAGTGTTTTAAACAGGCACATCCATGCATTTAGAAACATATTACATTTCATCGTGAAGACTCTAAAATTGAGACGTTTAAATGACTCTCAGATGGTAAATACTATTGCTAGCCATCCTTATACAACTAACTACTCTTAGTACTTAGACTGTGTGGGCGTGAAGCAGAAAACCAAATAAAACAAAGCAGAACCACTCACTAGTTCAAAAAAGAAGCAAATCCTATAGCCGGGTGGTGGTGACACACATAAATGATAAAACTGCCTCTTAGAAGAATAACTTAATTTATTATACTATTATATCAAATGAGATACTATACAAGTCTGTCCAGAAAGTATCCAGCCCTGTAAGTGTTTTCGTTGTATTGGCAATGGCTGGATTTTTTTCCCAGACAGCCATCGTATATAAAACTACTTTGTCAAATGTAGAATGGGATGAAAATGTGAAAATTAGTATTATGAATATTGCTTTGTTTTGAAATAACTATAACCTGGAATATGTCTCAAAATGAGCTCTAAGAAATGTCCACATCTAAACAGATACTGACAATATGGTCTTCATGAAAATCCTGATAATGCTGATTCTATTTTTGGTCATTTAAATAGTTTGTGATTGACCTGTTAATGTCCTTCCTTCCTCATGAAGATTTCCCCAACTCCTTCGACCTTCAGTTTCTCTGAAAATCGTCAATTTTTCTGAATTCTTCTTGAGGCTGCACCCTTCCACATTGCGTTAAACTGTATAACATGCGGCAGGACAAGGGTTTGAAAGCCATGCTCTTCTCTCCACTCCTTGCTCTGTTTCTTTTCCCTGTCCAGACACATAGTTACCCATTGCTTTGCCAGAAATCTGTCAGTGTGGACACGGAGAATTGAAGTGTCAAATTCTTTGAGCTTTTAAGCCGATGTCTGAAAATGTTTGAAGCATAACCTACTCTAGTTACATGCCCCTGAAAGAGAGCTTGGCCCAACCCTGGAGATGATCTAGTCTCTACTGGGTTGAATTAGTCTTTGCTTGAGTGAACATCAGTGGTGTCAATGAGCTCTGTTGTCATTGTCATTGCTGATCAATGAAGACAGCAGTCAGCAGGTCCAGTGATTACCGAGCAGACAGCACACACTTGAGACTGCACAGCATACTTTCTAGATCTCTCCATGTGGACTACAACTCTTTCAACTGGTCAGCCCTTGGAAGACCCAGGAAAGGAGAATGGGCTTTGATCTTCTGAGAGCCCAGATGGTCTGAGCCTCCCCTCTACCCGCTACTTCCTCACCCATACATCTGGGCAAATTGGAACCATGAGGAATGAACATAGGATCCATTCCCTCATCCCCATGTATCCAAGCCAAGAGACATGTGACAACTGTTAAAAATAACTTTCTGGTTCATGTCAATTAATCATTCCTCCCATTTATTTCCCTGAGGGTCATATCTTACATTTTGTTTTAAGAGATGAATACACTGTGTTAATATAATGTGGGACACTCAAGTATACAGTAAATATTTGGCAGATCGATACTGAAGGCAGTGTGATAGATATACTGGAGAGAACACAGTATTCCGTTGAGGATTAAATTGCCTTTCCGTTACCTATTACTGTGAACAAACCACCCCAGAAGGTAGTAGCTTAAAACAAAAGCCATTTCCCTGCTTATTACTTTGTGGGTTGGCAGTTGGGGCTGGAATCAGGTGAGTATTTTGTCTGGCAGCCTTGCCTGTGATGTCTCATGTGGCTACTGTCATCTGGTGGCTCAACTGGGGCTGGATGGTCCAAGATGGCCTTATTTGTGTGTCTGGCGCTTCTTACCTAAATGTCTTTCTCCCGCTCCCCTCCTTCCTTCCTTCCCTCCATCTAGTCTCTTCTATCTGCCAAGAAACTCACTCTGGCTTCCTACATGGTGGTCTCAGGGTAGAAAGACTGAGCAGTGAAAGCTGCAAACACTGTGAGACCTCATGTGCTCAAGGCTCAGGAGTCACAGAAAGTCACTTCTTGCATATTCTTTTGGATAAAATAGCATAGGACCAGGCTGGAATCAAGAAAAGGGGGGAAATAAACACTACTTCTTGGTGAGAAGAATAGCAAAGTCCCACTGTAAAGGATCATGCTCATAGATACAGAAAAAAATTGTGCCTATCTTTGCACACAAGTCAGAGCATTTACATCAAAGCACTCAGCAGAGTGCTTACATTTACCTTAGTAGGCAATGACTACATGGCAATGATGATGATGGTGATACTAATAAGATGATGATTTCAATATGTGGATTACTATTGGTAGCTTCAGAAATGATTCTATCCTTGTCTGCATAGGAAGACTCTTTCACTCTAGCTGTGTTGTTGCCTTGCTATTGAAGTGTAGAGCTCTGTACGTTTCCTGAGCAGACAGTCATCAGAATGGCTTAAGATCCTAACTTCATTGTCAAAGGGTCAGGCGGGTAAGAACCAACAATAAATTATGTCCTCATTCTTACGTTCTGAGGTTTTAATAATAGTCCTCACAACATCAGTTTCCAGGCTTAAATGCGTGATGTAATCGGTTTTGGATTAATAAATTAAAGCATGTTTTACTAGCATATCCCTCTAAAAATACTGAGAATAAGCCACTGTTCTAATCAATTTTCTTCCAAAAGGCAAACTATTAGCAAATCCTCAGAGAATATCGATGTCTTTGATGTTTAAGGCAATAGAATCTTGCACATTCAATCTTAATGTTGTACTTACATGCCAGCTTTTATGAAGGCAATTGTCTGTGAAATGTACCACTTTTTAATGGACTAGAATATTCATTTGTTTTGATGGGGAGAAACGGAAATGCAGGAAGTGACACAAATGTGTGAGTTGTTTTGTCATAACTATAATCAGAATTCTCTGGGTGAAGAAACAAAATAAAACAGACAAACTTAGCTTTGCTGGGGTGATGGGTGATACAAACTGCAGAGGGCCAACGAGCAGCACATGCACGGAATTAAACAGAATTCTCCTACCTGGAGACCTTGAAGGTCCAGGTAGACAGTGATAGGTATGCGTTTGTGGTCCACCATTTATTTTTTCAGTGTGACATGTCAGGTACCAAATGAGACCCACTGTGTGTCATGAGAAATGGTTATTAATTGGAAAAAACTTGTTTCAGGAAAGACATTTTCTTGGCACAATGTTAACTAGGAAGGTAATGACTGCGTGATCATTTGTGAGGAGAAGAAAGGACTAGTCTTTCTTAAAATTATGTGAAGTTTTGGTCTACAGAGGTGACAGTGCATATACCAAAATATAAGTTTGCAAAAATGGAATGTTGTTAAAGGTAGAAAGAGGCTCATTTGTCATCTGAATTCCTTAGGCGAGCATTTCTTTTTCTGTGTTTGAGGAGGTAGAACTTACATAAAACCAGTCCTGAAATTCCAAATTGGAGGTTATTTGCTTCTAAATATTCACACCCTGTTACTTAAGACCTTATTCAGATTCTCTATTCTGGTCAATGTGAGGCAACTGTATTAGCTGACATTTGATTATCTGTGCATCAGACTGGAATATTCTAAATCCAATTGATTAAGAGGAACTAATTTTGCACTGTCTATACACAGGCAATGGGCAGTGAAGAGTTAAGGAGAAAACCTAAATAACTAGCCCTCCACTTACTATCCATCACCCACTCTCTTAGTCTATTACCAATAGCAATACATTTAATGTCTATCTCAATTGAACTGATTGGTGTCTTAAATCACAAGCCATTGATTCTCAATCACTTACTTCCTTATTCACAGAGGATTCCATTCGATATTTTTGCTACTAGCTACGGTTATTTTCCAGTGTTTTCAGAGAAAAGATATTGAGAAACCATAGGGACTGTCTAGACTAACACTCTCATTTGGCAGGCAAAGACTTGTAGAAAAGTTTTAAAATTAAAATTAAATATTTGGTTCAAATTTACACAGCCAGTTAGCAGTAGAGCTTAGACAAATTCTGTTCTGGAGCTTTCCCCACTACTTCATGATATTATTTCAAAGCACATCATTTTACTGTGATTGCCTTTCAATGGTCAGCAATCCTCATTGAGGAAAGTGTCTCATCACATCTTTGTTTGAATTAAACTCACTACCACACTTCTTAAGTCTCTTACCCAGGTGGCCTTTGAGAACCCAAATCTAAAACCAAACATCAGAAAATCATAACCCGAAAACTGAAATATCTAAACTTTATGCCTCATTTAGTTCTTTGATTTCCTTGAGGAATTACTCTATTTATCAATGATTTCTAACTAAGACCACATGTAATAAGTCACATCTCCTGCCTCTTAATAGTGTTTTTTGTATATTGCTATTGTAAGGCTTATTACTACCTTCTGCTTAATGAAAATAGTGAAGGCAGAGGAAGTCAATCTACATTTACATTTGATTCATTAGCTTGTTGATTTAACAAATATTTATTGATTAATTATGATATGCCACATAGTCTTATAGGATTTGGGAATACAGTAATGGGGAAAAAATCCAGAAACTGTTTTTGCTCTCATCAAGAGGACATTCTAAGATGGAAGACAGAGAATAAACCAATATTTAAATATGTGTCAAGTGGTGACATAGAAGACATAGATAGCAGAATAAAAATACTGATAGTAGCAGGAAGGTACTAATTAGAACAGTAAGAGAAAGTCTTCTTAAGCGGTTTGAGCATAGATACGGAGGTGGTGAGGTAGTAACTCATGCAAATATCTGGGGAAAAGGTGGGAATATAAAGATGCTATAGCTACTATGGAAAATAGTCTGAAAGTTCTTCAAATGGCTTATAACTTAGCAAATCTACTCCTGGGTATATATTACCTAAGAAAAATGGAAACATATGTCCACACAAAAAGTTCTACTTACTGTTTATGGCAACATTGTTTATAATAGCCAAAAATGAAATCAGTCCAAATGTCCATGAATCGATACACAAAGTGGTATATCCATACAATGGAATATTATATGCTCATAAAAGGAAAGAAGTATGGATATATACTAAAACATGTATAGAACTTGAAAATGTTACACTAAGTGAAGGTAATGAATTGAAAAAAAAAAAAAAAGCCCACATATTATATGATTCCATTCACATGAAATGCCCAGGAAGGCAATTCTATAGAGACAGATTCTATAGAGACAATTCTGTAGTGACTGTATAAGGCTGGGGTGGATGAGAGTACTTAGGGAGAATAGTATCTAAAGGTTGTTTCTTTTACAGGTGATAAAAAATATTCTAAAATTGTGATGGTTGCATATATTTGTGAATATACTAAAACTCATGCATTTGTCATACAGTAAATATATTTGGTCTTTGTCCCCAATTTTTGGCAAGAGCTCCTAAAACCCTTGTAATTTCCTGAGTGATGAGTGTTATGCATAAGAACCCATTTCATCATACCTGAGTTTATGCTAATTAGGTGACTTAGGTTGGGGTCTCTGGCTAGCCTCAAGATGGGGTTGGTTACTAGGAAGAGTAGAAGGTTGGACATGTAATTGGTAGGTAGGAACTTTAAGGTCCACCCAGGAACTTTCTTCAGTTAACCTTGTATACCTCTTTATCTGGCTGATCATGTGTATCCTTTGTAATATCTTTTGTCATAGACCACTAAATGTAACTAAGTGTTTTGCTGAGTTTTGTGAACCACTCTAGCAAATTATCAAACCCAAGGAGGGAATTGTGCGAACCTTGAATTTACAGTTGGTTAATCAGGAATATAGATGATAATGTAGATGTACCTTGGCATCTGAAGTGGAGAGCAGCAATCTTATGGGCCTCAGCCATTAAGTTGTGGGATCTGGTGCTGTCTCCATAGAGATAGTGTCAGAATTGAATTGTTGGAAACTCAGTTGGTATCTGGAGACCTGAGAATTGGTTGGTAGCAAACCACCCTAGAAATTTAAATGAGTGAATTACATTGTAGGTGAATTACATCTCAATAAAGCTGGTATTAAAAAAAAAAAAGTTGGTGCCACTGTCTCGCTTTGTGCTCAGGCACCAAGGTTTCACTTACCATTACTTTTGCACCATAAATGCAAATGTCAATACAGTGAAAATAAATAATAAGTTGATATTATTATGAAAATGTTTTTGATCTCATGGAACCACCTGGAAAGGTCTCAGTTCTCCCCAGTCAACTACAGACAACATGGTTTAAGAGAATAGAAGTGTTACATAGCGTGACACTCACATCATGCCATACCACGCTTCCCCTGGAGAGAGCTTCATCAGCCAGGCTTCACGTGGATTTCATTCAAGGGTTTTGAATCTCAAGAAGCCAGAAGCCATCTTTGTGAGTTGTTTCCGCCTATTCCCCTGTAGTATAGCTGAGTGTCATGCATCCCAAGAGAAGAAGGCAAACCGATCTCTGGTGCATTTTATTTTCAGTGTGAAATTGCACCAGTAACAGTATTTGTTGTGAATAAATCTCTAACCCCTTCCCCATTACACTTTGGTTGCTTTTCTGATGCCTTTGTTACAGGCAATAAACACTGCCAGACAGAAGACCTCTGATGCCTTTTAATCAAATAACAGAATCCTCAAAAAAGGTCAGAACTGTAACTTATAAAAGCACTTTCTACTTGCTGTCCCAAAAGGAATGAAAGATCAAAATGTGAACAATTCCCTCAGCAGAAATGCCATCCAAACACAAGAATCAAAAACTCGTTGCTTCAAAGTGGAACAGCGTTGACGAGTTGGAAAAAGACAAATTTCTCCTGGGCCCTGGATCACCATTTTCTCTTTCATTTGGGCTTGAGAAATGAAATTATATCCATGGCTTTGAGAAATTCGATCCCCATATCAACACATGGAAGGAACCACCCTGCTACCAATCAGTTTACTAAAACAATCTGGCCCATGTCATGTGGAATTTATTTATGTTTATCCATAATTTCCCCCAGGATAGTTCTAACTCTCTGACCATTCATCGCACGCAGTTCTAGCTGGGAGATAGAATCAATGACAGGGCGGTCCATCGGCTTCGTCTTGAGGTCTGGAGCAGTCGCCAAAGTACATAGTTTTCCTGGTGTGCCTGTTGCCTGACCCTCTTTAAATACAATTCGTCACTTCACATTCATTTATTCTTTGACTTCTTATACATCATTTGGGCACTGATTGTCCAGGAATAAATAGATAGGGAGAAGAGCAACTGGCAAACTAAATGAAAATGTTCAGGAATTTAATGGCCCACAGGAATGCATTGAGATCTTTTAAAGCCTCATTTGCCTCAGTAGCAAGACGATTGAGAAAGGAACAATGAAAAACAAACAAGCAAACAAAAATACTAGAAAAAGAGTAGTAAAAACTAAAAAGAAAGGAGGAATACATGCATAATACGAATTCCCAAAGGTAACTATGTTTTGTTTGGTTTATTTTTATTGAAAAATATGCTTTTAAATAGTCACATAGTTCCCTACGTGGAAATCATTTCCCCATCCCCCCAATTTCCCCCTTCTCATAGCAATTACTTTCAGTTCTTTTACACTCGATTTGTTGGGTGTGTTCCTTTGTATTTATGATAACATGCATACCTTACTACTTTTTGATTTATCAGTTTTAAGCATTAGTTATTTACTTCCTACTGTGGAAGATGAGAATTAAACTTGTTTTAGCCTTTCATACCCTAAGCTCATTCATGTATATTACCTGTATGAGAGAGAGAGAGAGAGAGAGAATGAGAGAATGAGAATCCAGTTGCTCCAGCCTTCCAACTGAGGGGTCAGATGTAAGTGAAGTCATCAGGGATTTTTAAACTCTAGTCAAGCCCCTGGATAACTGTGATTGCCTGAGTGACTCCAGGTAATGCCTTCAGAAGAATTATCCAGTTGAGCCCAGATTGCAGAATCTTGAGCAAATACATAATTTAAGCTACAGAGTTTTGAAATAGTTTGCATGCTGACTGGAAACATTCAATACAGAGGGGGAAAAAAGTATGATACAAAGTGAAGATTACTGAAACGGTAAGAAGTGGGGGAGGGAGTATTAGAAACTTATAAAAAAGACAAAGTAAGAAATAGTTGTGTAGCAAAGATGCTACTGAAATGCTTCATGGAGAAAAAATGTAAGACTGATGCAGGACAACAGCACTGGGATAGGGAGTTATGAGAAATCCATGTGAGGTGCCATCTATAGAAATGTGTGATTGATTAGATTCAGAGGAAAATGGAGAGGGTGAAATCCTAGATGTGGGACAACTTGCAGTTTTGTGCAACTGAGCAGAGGTGTTATCATTCTCTGGGGTGGGGCAGGAAAGCCCATTAGTCCATTTTGAAAAATTTTAAATTCCAAGTGCACTTATTTTTCTCATTAGTGTTATCCTGTCTGATATGTAGAACACAAAATATCACCTGCAATGAACTTTTTTGAGTGTGCACAATATGTAAGGGCTATATCCAGTAATCCATCTCCAAATTCCTAGGAGAGTTGATGGGTCCTTTCACTGGGAGGAATCAGAGCTGTCCTCTGGGGAAGTACAGGAGGCCAGGATGGTAAGTGGAGAAGATGTCCTGCCTTCTAGGTCCAGGAGTGGTCTTAAAGGGAAAGCTCCCTGAACCTGGGTCCTTCATCATTGCTGGGACCACTATAGTAGAGTGAGCTTGTCTACCAGGGTCTAATTTTTCTTGACTAGGGAAGAAAGTTATGAAATGAAGACAAATCTAAGTTTTAAGCAGCAAAGCACTGTTTATAATAATAATAATAATAATAATAATAAAAATACATAAGAATTTTAGTATTTTACTGAATTCCCTTTAGCCATACAGTTTTCATATGATCAGTCTCAGCGTTGTCAATAGCTGGAAACCTCTGTTCTACTGTTTACATTATTCTTTGTAAATTTCTTCTGTGTGTGTGTGTGTGTGTGTGTGTGTGTGCGTGTGCGTGTGTGCGTTTTTCTTTCTGAGCCAGAGCGCTAGCAGCACAGCTGTCCCTTGTGGAAGCCAGGACTCTCTCCTGCAGTTTGGCGGTGTTCCCTAGACAGGCTGCATCTCCTCCCTCCCTGGAGACAGCAGCCCACTTCACAGCTGTCCTGCACCTGGCACAGCGGGCTCCATGTGCCTCCATCGATGTGGCCAGCCCCTAACTTGTCTTCTAAGTCTGGCTGTCGCTGAGGAGAGAGAGGCAATTTGTCTTAGTTTGTGCACATTGTCGTGTTTCAGAACCTTGGACCACCATATGGAGGGAGACCTGTGGGATGAAGAGAAACAAAACCAAAAACCTCCTCATCATTCTAGGACTTATGAAAACGTTAACACTGAATTTGGGCATGTTGGGAAAATGTTGAGATAGTGATGGCCACTGAACTTCCCTGGGGATGCATTGACAGCTCTTTCCATGACAAGAAGGACAGTTTTACATCTTTGACTCTGCACCAACAACTCAGCCCACCCAGTAAGAGAAGCATGCTCTGTTAGACGCAAAAATATAAAGCTTAGGAAATATTTATACACCACTGGAAACTCTTCCGTGCTATCAATGTGAAATAATTGCATATTTTGTCATGCTCTTTTCCCCACTTTTTACTGGCATGTATAATGATGCAACTTTTAAAATCAGTCAGCATGTACTAATGATCTGATGCTTTGCCAAGATTATTGGAGGAAAATCATCTCCATCTGCATGCTCAGATAAAAGATGATAGATGAATAAATACAAAATCACACACACACACAAATAGAAATGGGTTAAAAACGTGGGCCATTGCAAAGATGCGCACAGATCCATCTTTTCATTGGCAGGATCACCTGTTTGCATTTTTCATCTTATGGGATATTTTCCCCCCTCTCAGTCTGACAATATTACCATGTGGTGTTGGTACTGAGATAATTATGTTTGTAACATCTTTTGGTCTTTCAGGATGCCAAGTTATTTTCTCTGCTATATTAGATACTCTTATCCTGGGCCAAATTCATCCAGCAAAATAAAGGGTAGAGACATTTCTCCTTCTTCTAGCTTTATCCAACAAATGTAATTCTATTTACTACCAGGTGAAAGTAGCTAAAATAAAGGGTAGTTCTAATGATGAATTGTTTAATTTCAATATTTATAATAGCTGGCCCAGAGTTCATGGAGAGAATAGCACTGTTTATTATTTGTGAAATCTCAGTTTTCTGCAACTGTTGATATTTTGTTATTTAGAATGACTATCCATCTTTTTTTTTGAAGCCATAGCTTCTGTTCAAACTAATTGCTTTCCTTTTCAGATTTAAATTGAGAATAAGTTTAGAATTCTGGCGGCTTCTATTAAGACCTGCATGGTTAAGGTTTAGCTATAAGTGGAGGATGCTCTTTATCTGAATTTGAATTTTAATGAATAAGAATAACATTTACTTGTGAACACTTGAATAATAAGAAATATCTTAGCAGTATCTCTTTGATTAATCTTGCTCATCACTTGTAAATATGCCACATGTATTATACAATATGCATGTAAAATACACTACATTTTAGTTTAATTGGAATTTGCTCAAAGAAGCGCTCCTTCTAGAGGATTTAAAATGAGCTATTAGAACCTTTCAGTACTAGCTTTTAGGTTTTCAGATCATGGGCCTGTGTCTGAGCAATAGTTCTTTTATATTCCTGCAAATCAGTGGAAGAAGTTGATGGGAATTGTAAACAATTTTAGGGATGAAAAAAAATCTATAGAAGGAAATAGAAGCAAGAGGGAATTGAATTATGCTCTTTGTAGCTTGGTGATGTGTTCCATACAGATTTTGTTGAGTATAGAAGTTACTGTAAACAGCAAACCCAGAAAGATATTCTCTGAACAGGGAAAATTGTGCCTCTGAAATAGTTCTATTTCAGCTAAAGAAAAGGACAAAGCATCAAAGGTGGCAGGGGAGGGATATTGGGTTTTAGACCGAGCGTACACAGGTGTTTTCAGGGCCTCTTTGTGTTTTGCTCACTTGATATTTGATATAATAATTTTATGTTGATTAAATTCTTAATTAAATTGAGTTAAAAATTCTTGTCTGGTTTAAATAATGGGTAAGAAGAATGGGGACGGTGACTCTAGACATGTGGTGGGGAATCTTTTACTACTGCTGAAGGTGATCATGGCTATTTTGCCCTTTAGGGGGCAGCACTTTCTGCATTATCTCTGCTTCTCATATTTCCCCCCACTTCTCTCTGGTCTTTTCTGAGGCTGGTGCAGAAGCCTGATCTACCTGCTGAATTCTCTGGGCATGCTCTTTAGAGAATCACTCCCCTTTTCCCAGCACCCTGGGGAGCAGGAGCCTGTTTCCCCCCTTCCTATTTCTGTCCCTTTGCATGTCTTTGTCTACTACATGATTATTGCAGGTCTGATTATGGAATTTGTGTTTCCAGTCCCCCTTGCTCTTTTTCAAGTAGTTGATTTGCCGTTCTGCAAAATGAAAGTGTGAAATAATCGTGTATGCTGCAAATGAGACCTGCCTCACCCTGATCACTTTTTATTATTTTTTTTTCTATAAAAAATTTACTGGATGAGTAATATACATAGCGAATAACATTTACAATTCCACTTTTACTTTGGGGTTGAATGTTCATTCTTGTCTCCTACTGAGTAAATCTAAATTCCAAGTGAAACATCCCTTCTTTTGATATACCCTGTACGTATATGAGTATGTATAATATGTTCCATACAGAACTAATTCTATGTCCCCCTCTCCCTCCCTCCCTCTCTCTCTCATACACACACGCGTGCACGCGCGCGCGCACACACACACAGACACACACACACACACACACGTATTTCTAAATGAATACAAATATATAGCAATGTGATTATGCTTTTATTCTAGATTTCAATGGACCATAAAATTACTAATCATACACATTATGAAACTTTAAATTACTGACATACTCACATCATCTGATTTTCATTTAATTTGGAATCCCTTGAAAGTACTTATTATTGTATAGTCTTCTTTTGTCTTCATCTTCACTTTGTAGATGGTTCAATAATTTGCAGGCTTGCCTTTATTTTGCTGTTGACCTCTTGTGTCTCAATATTCCTTTTCTACATGGGTTACTATAAGAAGTATAGAACTAGACATTTTATATGCTGATTCTCCTTTCCTATTACACTTCTGTGGCTATGATGAAATCAAATTCACCAATACACACATATCACACCTTTCATTTTATAATGCTTTCTCAGGCATGATTGTGAAAATAATTCTTAGTGTTCCTTCCTCAAACTACGACATATCACAACAAAAACTAGATTCAAATAAGAAGATTGGTATAAAGAGTAGGATAGACCAGACCATGGAAGGACAGTCAAGGCTGAACCTTTAAGAAAACCAATAGAGTCAGGTACAGTAGAATTTGGAAAAAGAGAGGTATCTAAAGATAGGTTCACCTTCAGGATATTTTTGGATGGAAAAGGTAATTCATGGGTCTAGACAGCAGATACAAGAGCAGCACATCAGTGCAAATGAAAAGTAGTGTGGAGCTAAAAGCAGCTAAAAGTCTATCAAAATTTGCCTCTCATTACTGCTAAGAAACAGGTGCCCAGCCAGGGACTGTACTTCCCAGCTTTCATGCATGTGGCTTAGTTCTTGTCAATGGCCCATGACCAGAAGTGAGGAATGTCACTTCCAAGAAGCTTTAGAAGGTGGGCCTTCTCCACCCGCCGTATTCTGTAGAGTTGATGCACACCACACGTAGAAGGCGAGTGTCGACCATGGTGGACCCACAAGATGGAAGAAGTGTGGTCTCCAAACCCCTCTTTGGAGAAGCATTATGCACTGATCAGAAATACCTGTTTTGGAATTTACGTAAGTGAGAAATAAAATTCTGTCATGATTCAATTGTTATATATAGTTACAGTACCTAATATTACTAAATAATATAGTGAATGTAGAAAAGTGGATGATAGGAGTCTAAATAACAGCCACCTTGCGTAGTTCCAAGTGGTCACAAGGAAAAATTAGGAATGTCTAGGGAGGGGGTGTCTGGGACCAGAGGTTAAGGTCTAGTTCCCTAGAGTCTGGGAAAGCAGGACAAGTGCATGGTCCAATGGAAAGTTGAGTTCATCCATATCATCAGAACTTTGTCCTAATGCTGAAACAGAAAGTTTCCAAAGACTTTATAATTGTTTTTATATAAATGGAAGTTCGGTTCCAGAGAGTTGTGTGGGATAAATATACTGATGGATTTTAAGAGGTTTAATGACTATAGTTAGATGGGTTAGGAGAAGAAATCAGACAGATCATATCAATATATAGTTAAATTTCTATTAAGAAAGCAATGTCTAAAGCATTCTATTGGGTGTAAATATCAGAGTCCATTTAGTTGCTGAAATGTTATGCAAAGAATGCAGATGTGATCACGGCAGGGAAGGGAAGCGATCTTCATTCAGGCCTTTGGATAAATTATGATTTAGAACGTGTGAGAGATGGTACGCTTGGTGAGCATGCCTCCATAGAGTATATGCCTTAGTTGTCCCAAGTAATTGAGCCATATTGTTAGTGATAAAAAGTCTATTTCCCTCAATTAATTTGATTTTATGAATTCTATGATCGCTTAATGCGCAATGACTCATTGAATCTCATGTTAGACTTATGACCTCTTAGTTCTTCTCTAGAGAATCCCAAAGGACCTGAGTCTACCACTGACCTTGCTACAGAGAAATTGTAACTGTTGCCGGAAACATAACTTTGACTTTTGGAACATTTCTTTGTAGTTATATTAGAAATAAGCATTGTTTGAAACTTACATTTCTGTTAGACATGACTTTGGTTATAAAAGGCAATTACATAAGTAGAAGGTGATATTGAAGATCATTTTAAAGAGTTATAACAGAAGTTTAGCAAAGCCATATATTCTGCGGTAAGGGTACCTATTATTTCTTTACAAAGGCTGTCTCCTACTATATATCCTGTTTATAGAAATTAGCATCTAATATTCTAATGAGAGGGTTATAGATGAGATAATAATCCGGAGAGTGGTAATACCTATATTATGTTGCATAAATGCATCTGCATAGATAATACTTGCTTGATGACTAATATGTGATAAGTTCAACTGTCAACTAAAGCTGAGATGATGTGCCTATGCCAGTTGATTTCAGAGGTGATTTGAAGTTATTATTATACAGATTATTGGAAGCAAAAGGTTTGTTTACCCCAAATTCCCCTGAAACAAAGAATATTTATTTTTTAATCTGGAAGGTTAAATAGCAAGACAGATTGCACTACAAAGAGACATGGTAAGGCATTATGTGTTTAATATTCAAAGGAGGCAATAAATACTTTGAGTTTGGAAGAGGGACAATTACTGTGGTCTGGGAATATTTCATAAACAAGAAAGAACATATACCAAAAGTTATAGTTCAAAGAGAAGGGCTTTAGAGGAGGCAGACAAAAAGAAGGACCCATTTTCTACAGAAGAAAATAGAATATGAGACCCAAGTAGGCTCCTCTAAGGTACATCTGGGTGGCAGTGAGCAGAGAGATTATTCTAGTGTGAAATGGGGGTGGGAGTATAAATGGGAGAGTGGTTATGGAGGACCTTTATTATCAGTTTAGGAAGTTTAGATTTTATAATAGTTTAAGGGCTATTAGAGATACTACAGATTCTGAAGCAGAAAATTATCTTTGGGAAAGGCACACAGGACACTGGTATGCAGATGAATTGCTTGTTGAAGCAGTTAGACACAGGGAAGCTTTGAAGAGATGAATGTAAGGTGACACAATGTGAGTGATGGAATCACTAGATGAGATGAGAAGAATGATCAACAGAACAGGTGTCTCAGCTAGGACCATATCAGAAGGCTTGGATAAGAACATGGGAGTCCTTAAATGGACCTGAATTTTTAGCCTGCTGAAAGATTTCACAGCCAGGGGAAGAAAATGGTCTGAGGTACTCCGTGAGCAGCTTGAGCCAGTAGTTACCGAGAGTAGAATGAGTAGAATTTGTGGTGGCCTGTGGTTTAAAGGACATCAGGCCCAGGAACCTTAAAGGAGGGGTGTCCAATCTTTGGGCTTCCCTGAGCCACCCTAGGAGAAGAATAGTCTTGGGCCACATGTAAAATACACTAACACTAATGATCGCTGATGAGCTAAAAAAAAAGAAAAAGAAAAAGAAAAATCTCATAAGGTTTTAAGAAAGTTTATGAATTTGTGTTGGGCCGCATTTGAGGCTGACCTGGTGGCATGTGGCCCGCGGGCCAAGGGATGGACAAGGTTGCCTTAAAGGTAAGGAGGGTATTTTAATAGTCAGAGACTAAGGTCCTGTGGAAGAACTTGAATAGCTTTAGTGGGAATAGAAACAACAAAATGTGTGAGAGAGAAAACTTGGTAAACTAACTGGATAGAGAGCTGGAGGAGGAGACTTACAGGTATTCATTACATTGATCAGTGTGTGGTTATTAGATGATCGGCATTAGAGTTCACTGGATATCAAAGGAACAAACCAGAAAGCAGAGGAACCTGACTTAAGAAAGTGGACTGAATCAGAATCTCTAGAAAGTGGTCTTGGGAATGTGAATGACAAAGAATTTTCCAATAGAATTCCTAGGCATACATTTAAACTTTGGAAATAAATTAACATGAATTTGGAAGTAAGTGAGGTCTAGAGTTATTTACTATCTTTGTTGCTTAATAGTTATTTTTGACTGTGTGCTGATTAAGCTAAATTCTCTAAGTTTCAGTTTTCCCAGCTACAAAAAGAGAATAAATGAAATCCATCTCATGAGGTGATAATAACATTTAATTTAATCGAATTGATTAAATGAAAAGGACACAGTCAATTCTTATAAATTGTTGCCATTATCTATGAAAATAAAATTGTTTGGAGTGGGCAGATATAAGGAGATTTTGATTTTGGATCAATATTGGTTAGACATACCAAAATTAAAAAAAAATCTTTCTATTGAATCCATGACTTTAGTTAGCACGTTTTAAGCACTAGTAGAAAACATCATTTATAAAATTCTATTGCTCGAGGATCTTAAACTAGGAAAGTGTTCAGTGATGAATTAAAAATGAATATGGGATTTGTAACCTTACAATAGATGTTTGATTTTAGAGGGTGAGTGTTTCATACCTGAAACACATACTGACTTGTTAAGAGGGAGATGTGTTGTATGTAGTGTGGCAGAGTGGTCAAAGCAGAGTAGAAAGCGTTCAATGATTAGTGGATAATATAGAGAATTAGCCATATTTTGGTGTTTGATTGGCAAATATCTCTTGGCCTTTCCATCATCACAGACCAAGGTTATATGGCAAAACAATCTATTTGCATTATAAGAACTTTTCAAGTGCTTTATTACCCTTCTGGCTGCTTTTCCTGACGTTAAGGAATCAGATCACACCACATTTTATCACCACCGGATTCCATGCAAATGCACAGCCATGACGCCGTAGGACTCCTCAGGACCCTCCCAGTAGTCCATGGACAACACAGGCCCACACGTGCCATACGCTCTGATGAAAGCAGCAGAAAGAGCCTGCAAATTTGCTCAGTCAAGGCTTAGGCTCAGAAAGCACACCAAGGCAACACAGGCAGCATCATTAAAAATCCAAAGGGATGAGGCAGTGTGTTAGCTCTGGCTGCCACAACAAAGCACCAATGGCTGGGTGGCTTAAACGACAGAAATGTAATAGAAATTTATTTTCTTACAGTTCTGAAGGCTGAGAAGCCAGATCAAGGTCAGGCAAGGTCAAGTTCTGGTGAGCGCTCTCTTCCTGACTTAGATGGGTCACCTTCTCACTGTGTTCTCATACGGCTTTTTCTTGATGTGCATGTGTGTGTAGACACACAGAGCTTTTTTCCTCTTCTTATGAAGTCATTGATCCCATCGTGACAGTCCTACTCTCAGGACCTGACTGGATCCTAATTATCTCCCACAAACCCTATCTCCAGCACGCTGGGGGTTAGGGTTTCAATGTATAAATTGGGGGTGTCACAAGTATTCAGTCCGTCACAGGCAGGGGTCAGACATTCTTGTATTCAGCGTATTTGGGTCATATAACAAGGCAGCCATTTCGAGGAGATATAAGAGACACATATCCGTGCCATCCTTCCAAACAGATGAGAGCCTGAGACTTTTGTCCCAGCTGGGTTGCACTATGTCAGGAATTCGGACAGAAATGGGCAGGACATGTCTGTGAGTGTCAGTGGGGCAGAGGAGGTAACCACGTGTGTGACAACATCCTGAGACAAAAGTAGAGGTGGAAACCTCAAAGTCTAGCCTGCTAAACATCAGAAAGGACTTAACAGTGCAAATGAGATGGTAAATGAGGAAAGAACACCTGAAACCTGGGAAACATTGAGAATGGAGTTTCCTATTTGTAGTGGAAGGAGGGATGTGGAGAAATTCCTTTTTAATAAGTGGAGAATCTATACCTAGGCCCAGGTTCACGAGGGAGCTATGGTGGGTTCAAAGCCTGCTCAGATAGAATAGAACCAGGAGAGATACCCCGTCTCTGGGTTCAGTAATTGGCAAGGTTATGGCGAAGGGCAGTTGAGCAGGTGCACCCCCGGATTGGTGTTTAGGCCAAGGGGGAATTAGAGTAGGAACTAAGTCCCAGCGACCTGGACCGGACAGACACAGGTGGTAGAGATGTGCTGAGGAGGATGCAGAATCGTGTCCACGATGCTTTGGTCTCGCACCAGGTGACATCCCCATCCCAGGTCTGGACTAGGCTCAGTCAGTCTGCTGGGACAAGATGTGGGGTGCATGCACAAAAAGAACCACTGGCCATTTTCCTTGGGGTGGTAGACAGCCCCTGTGAAAGTTTACAATAAGAGAAACAGGCCTAAATTCATAAGCAGCCATTTTAGCGGTGCATTTGTTTGCGCCTGGGAGCAGCCGGCTTCCCTCTGCTGTTTCTCTGGGCTGCAGTCTGTTCCACACGCACAGCCTCCATCCTCCGGTCCCCTCCCTCCCTCCCCCCCCACTTGCTTCTTTTAGCAGTGGCTTCTTGGTTTGGGATTATCATGAAGTGAAAGGGAGAGTGCAGGTAATTAGCACGTGGCTCTGAGACGGAAGACGGAGGTGTAAATGGGGAATTCAGAGGCTGCAAGCTGTGATCCTTCCGTTCCAGGCTCTGCTTGAGGGAGGCCTTGGGCTCCAATAACATAATGAGACAGCAGGGCGTCTGCAAGCTTTTACTGACTCAGTGTTTCTCTGTGATGTGCCAGGCTTGGCGAGTTGGATTTGAGATCCATCATTTCATGGGGGACATATTATGAGAGTAAATTAGTGCCCAGGCCCCTAGTTCTCTAGGTCAAATGGATGAGTTCCCCCCAATGACTTTACCATTCCTAACCAGCAGTCCTTCCCCCCACCCCAACTCTAATTAAGTTGAATGATACTGTGTTGCTGTTAACTTCTTCCTGCCATCTCCCCTGCCCCCAGTTGTGTAACAGACAGGCATGATGTTAAATATAGAGGCAGATTTAAAGTCAACTAAGCCAACTTAATGTAAAACGCAGAGTTTCTCATTATAGGAATGCAGGCATCATTACTCTGTTTTCCCCCCAGTGGCAAAACCCCCAGTTAATATTGCAGCTTGTGAAGAAACTGGAGCTGAGGAATGGAAAGTTCCCTAGGATTAGAAAAGAAAAGAAAAGACAAGACTATTTTCAGAGAATTTTATTAAGTCAACAAATGCACTGGCTTAGCCAGTAAGTACTTACAAATTGCAGCCCGTGGTACGTTCAGTGCTGTTGGCGTGCGTTTGTGCGCCGAAGTGATTATGTGCATCGGTGTGGGGTCGCTTTGAAGTGAACCTCCCCGCTGGAGCCTGCGGCTGCTGTTCTGCCAGGAGGCTTCGGAGGAGACGCCGCTTTCTCGTTTCATGCACAAACCGGCGCTGGCTCTGCAGTTCCCCGCCGTTGCGTCTGTGGTAAGGACGTGAGAGCGGTGGACCGGGGGCCTGGCGTGGGAGCAGATGGAAGATCCGAAGACCCTTCATCCCGGAAGGGCACGGGTCGTCTCCGGCAAAGGCCCGACAAGGAGGAGACGTGGGCAGGTGTCCACAGAGGGGAGCGCTGTAATAGGAATTTCTTGGGTTTTCACGTCGAGGATCTCACCGGGCCACGCGGCCTAGTGAAAGAGTAGAAGCTTGAGACGGAAGTTTTTGTTCGGTTAACGTTATTGTCGAAAATAACACATGTAAAGTAAAATGTACAAAGTTTAGAAGGCGCGGCTGGATGCATTTTACAAGGTGACTACAACTGTGATTCCACTATCCAGATCCAAGTATGGGACATTATCAGAGCCCCAGGAAGCCTGCCTTCTCCTGCGCATTTGGCATCCCTCAGGAGTCACCACTCCTAACTTTGATTCCATAAGGTCGTTCAGCCTGAATATATGATACTGAACATTACATGTATGAGATTAGAGTTTACGCGTCCCTGTGCTGTCGCTGGGATTCACCCGTCTTGTTGCATGTAGCTGTAGGCTTCTTTTCACTGCTGTCGGGTGTTCCGGTGTATGATTTGTTATCTTCTGCTGGTGCACATTGGAGTTGTTTCCAGGTCTGAGCGTTACAATCGTGTTGCTGTGGGCATTCTCGGTGAAGGCTCGTATTCATCTCTGAGGTGGATGTGCCTAAAGTAGAAATTGCTGTGTCGTAGAGTTCATGTATTTTCAACTTCAGCAGGTACTGTCCATCCATTTTCTACCAGAAGTGTAGGAATGTTCCAGCTGGTTCATAACAGGGTTGATGTTGGATATTACCAGTTTTTCATTTACTTTTATTTTTAGCTATTTTAGTTGCATAATGACATCTCATTATTGTTTTAAATAGCGTTTACCTGATGACTAATGATGTTGAGACTATTTAAATATTCTATTATAATTGATCATTTGAATATATACATATATATATATTTTTTTTTTACAAAATGTCTATTCAAGGCTTTGGCACAGTTTTCATGCAATTGTCTAATTTGGTCTTACTGATCTGTTAGATCTCCTTAAGTGTTTTTGTAAGATTTATGTATTTCAAGTATTTTTCCACCCTATTGTCTTCTTTTCTATTCTCCTCTGTTGTCTTTTGATGAACAGAAGTTCTCAACTTTAAGACTGTTTATTTTTCTGTTCATTTTTTTTCCTATGGAGTAGTGCTTTCTTTATGCTTTGCATATATATTTTTTCCTTCCTTAAAAGTCATCGAAGTTATTTCTTGATGTCTTCTTCTAGATGCTTTCTTGTTTTACCTAATCTGTTTGGAGTTGTGCTTATGTTTATGAGATGACAGAGATCAAATTCTCCCCCCACCCCATTTGGATATTGATTTGACCCAGAACCACCTAATGAAAAGATTATTTTTTCCTTTTCTATTATAGTGGCATCTTTGTCATAAATTAGGTGACACTGCATGAAAAGATCTGTTTCTGTTCTTCTTATTTTGTTTTATTGGCCTATTTATAATTGTGACAATATACATGGAATAATGTTTGTAGCTTGATAATGAGCACTGATGTATTCTTGTGTTGTTATAATTTTGTTCTTCTAAATTATTTTTTATCTTCATGGCCTTGGTATGTCCATATATTTTTAGATTCAGCTTTTTAATTATAAAATATACTGATACACACGCGCGCACACACACACACACACACACAGACATCTTGCTACTATATTGATTTCAATTTTAATCTATAAGTCAATTTGGAGAAAATTGACATGTTTGCAATATAAATATTATAATCCATAAATACGGTATTTCCCACCATTTATTTAGTCTTTTTTTAGTTTATTTCAGCACTGTTTATACTTTCTTCAATAGATGCCTTGTACATCTTAGATTTGATATTCCTAGACATGTAAGAGTTTTTTTAATTGCTCTTGTAAATAAGATTACTTTTTAAATGTCACATTTAATGTGTTTATTGCCAATATATAGAAACATAATTCATTTTCTTGAATTGATGTTTTATTCAGAGATCTTGATAAAGGCATGTATTAACTCTAGTAGTTGACGCGTAAAATTTTTCAGATTTTCTCATACACAATCATTTCATCTGTAATTAATGAGAGCTTTCTTTCTTTCCCTCTAAATCTTCACATTTTCTTTTTGTTCTTTCCTCCCTCTTTTTCTTCTTCCTTCTTTTTCCTCCTCCCTTCCTCTTTCCCTGTTTTTTTTTTTTTTTTTTTCCTTATTGCAACAGCAAGGCCTTCCAATACAGTGTTGAATGGGTTTGGTGATAGTGGACATCCTTGCCTCATTTCCGGTCTCATTATTACAAGACCAGGCTCACCGTTCCCAGTAGCTCTTCAAATATTTCGGACTCTCTATTCTTTCTGCATGTTTTTGCAACTCCAATTTCATTTATGTTAGACCCTTACTCTGCGTCTCATATTTCTCTTGCCCTCTATTCTCTATATTTCATCCTTTTTATCTCTGTTCTTCAATCTGATCTATTTTTCAGTTAAGTAATCCTCTTTTCTTCTCGGTTTAGTCTGCTGTTAAATTTCTTTTTATTGAATTCTTAATTTTTTTTGTTTTTCATTTTTTAGTTCTGGCTTTTAAAAAACATATTTCCGTTTCTTCCAGCTTCTATCCTATCCATTTTCTTTAGTCTGTCTGTCTATCTATCTATCTATCTCACAGTTGTCTCAATGTCTATAGAACGCTAACTTACTGAGGGATTATTTTCCTTTTTCTATGTTGTTTTTTTTTCCCTCTCTCTCTCACATTTTGCTCATTTTGTGGTGTTTCCTGGCATGCAGGCAAGTATTTGAACCAAACGCCTGAACTGGGTATAGAAATTTTTAGAGGATCTGAATGACGTTATTTCTTCTGGAAAAGATTTAATGTTTTTCTGACAGGCAGTGGGCATGTAGGTGGGTCACCTTGATCCAGTAAGAGGTGTCTGCTCCAGGCTTTCCCTTATTCCTAGAGAGAGGCATTTCAGCGTCCACTGAGAAGCTGGGGATATTTTCTTTCTTCTTTTTTTGCCAAGTTCTGTATTCTGCTATTTGGCTCTCCGGCACTGTGAGACTGCGAAACGTCTACTTCATTCTTTAGCCTCTTGGAAGCTGTGTTTAATTTGGTTTCTGAGTCTTGCCAGATATATTCCCAGCCATGAGTTGGCAGATGCCTCGAGGGGAAATAGTGCCCAGAATGTCAGGTTTACTTCCCTGGAGGTTTCTTTTCTCCAGATGTTGGTTCCCCAAAGTCCTGGCTGTCTTGATAATCCTGGATTCCAGTTTTTGCTTTTCCAGTCCAGTGAGACTACCAGAAACTCTTAGGTTCTATGCCCTGCTGTGATACTGGCATTAAGTCCTGAGGGGTAAGAATAACAGCGTGTGCGTGAGTGTGCGTGCGCGTGCATGCACGTCTATGTTACCTTTTTTGTGTTTGTGCTTGTGGTGAGACTGCTTATGATTTACTCTCTTAGCAAAGTTCAAGTATACAATAGAGTGTTATTAACGATAGTCATCTCAGTGTACCTTAGAACCTGCAACTTATTCATCGTATAACTGCAAGTTTGTACCCTTTGACCAACATTTCCCAATTTCCTACCCCTGAGACCTTCAAACCAACATTCTACTTTCTAAAAATTAACAGCATCTTTTGGACTTGTTTCAATGTCTGGATGTCTTGGTTGTTCTCCAATGCCTTCATTTAGCTGTTCTGAATTTCACCCAGCTTTTGTGATCGTTTTGGGCAGAAGATTTCATACAATACCAGGTACTCCATGATAACCAGAAGTAGAGGCCTGGAATAGAAATTTGTCTCTTTCACTCATTGGCTTTGACACTGTGCAGCTTGCTAAGTTTTATGAACCTGGTTTGTTCATTTCTGAAGTGGATTCAATACAAGCTACCTTGTTATTCAAAGGAATAAGTAAGATTTGCACATAAAGCAGTTATAATAGCACCATTGCTGGTATTTAATAAACCAATTATTTTTATAGTCTTTTTACTAATGATAAAATTAATATGAATAATCATCCATCTTACACACTTGCTCCCAACAGGGCTAAAAGAACGTTCAAGGTATTGGGTATAGTTTCTTGGGTATGGGGAAACACACTTTCAGATGCATCCATCATGCAGAGAAGAAAATCAGAAGCCTTAGAACAACACTACAATAAAAGAGGCATACTAAGTCTTCATAAAGGATATTTACTCCCCCCAGGTCATTACCATTGAGTAGAAATAATAGAATTTGTCTTTTGCTCTAGCTTGTTGTAGTTTTTTGGACATGATCATGTTCAATGAATGAATCAATCAACACAGATTCATTGGTACATACTACTCTATGTAGTTAGAAATTCTATGGTAACACCCCAGGTATTCCATGTATAAGTCACATGAGCCTCATCTAACTATTTTATTTCTTTATACTTTAGCTTCCTAAAATATATAAGGGTTGATAATGATAGGATTTATGGCATGGGGTTGTTATAGAAAGCAAATGAGATATAAAGTGTTTAGTCCTGTCTCTGATGCATAATGAAAATTCTACTGCTGTGTAATGAAGTTATTCTAACATGTGAAAGTTAAAAACAATGACATTTATTATCTGACAGTTTCTGTGGGTCAGGATTTCAGAAGCAGCTTAGCCAGGTGGGTCTTGTTCAGAATCTCTCATGAGGTTTCAGTCAAGGCATTGGCCAGGGCGACTGCAATTTCAAGGCTCAACTGGGAGGGTCTGATTCCAAGTTCATGCACATGGCCTTTGTAAGCACTCAGTTCCCTACCATGTGGGCTCCTCCTCAGTGCTGCTTCATGAGTATGATAGCTGGCTTCCCTATGAGCAATCCAATCTAAGAGGTAATGTGGGAGAGAGACAGCGCCCAAGACAAAACAGTCTTATAGCCTAATCTCAGAAATGGCATCCTATCACTTCTGCTGTGTTCTGTCATTAGAAGCAAGTCACACAGTTCAGCCTACACACAAAGGAAGGGGCTTATACAAAGTGTGAATAGCAGGAGGCAGCTGTCCTTTGGGCCATCTCAGAGGCTGACGACTACCAAATATTAGATATTTGCAGCATTTCTGATGAGCTAAGAACTGGCAACAAGAAGACATATGCACAAGTGCTTACATTTCAATTTCATTAGGTTAGGGTGGCAAATCTTGTGTGACATCAGGTGCAGAGTGGGAGTTTGTAGCAGGTAATTGGATAGCTTCTCTTGGTCCCAAGTCCCTGACTGGAAGTCTGGGGACCCCAGGAGTTTGGAGGGGTGAGGTGTTGGCCCACAGCTGCTGGTGACACAGTCCACGTGAGTTAGTCTTATCAGATCTAGGGAGCTCACTTTCTCCCTACAGGACAGTCATTCTGCACAAGGGATGCACACTAGGAGCCACGGTAGTGGTTAGGTGCAAGGGCTCAAGATTCAGGTTGGGGGAGTTCCCTGGTGGTGTAGTGGCTTAAGGCTTCAGCGCTGGCTCTGTCAGCGCTGCGGCCTGGGTTCGATTCCCAGCCAGGGAGCTACCCACATACCAAAAAAAAAAAAAAAAAAAAAAAAAAGATTCCGGTGGATCAGGTTGAAATTCTCCACCACTTGGCAGTCAGGTAACCTTGGAAAAGCTACCTAACATCACTGCATCTCCGTGTCTCCAGTTGTAAAATGGGAAGAACAAAATCGTATCTCCTTATGGGGTTGTTGTGGGAATTAAGTGAAACAATCGTGGGAAGCACTTTGGAACAGTGAGTGCCTACGCTCAGGAAGTGCTCAGTAAATGCTAGTTCCTAGAACCTTTAGAAACATGCACACTTGCTTTTGTGAGCACGTTAACCGAAGTTGTAACTTCCAGGAGTGTATTTGGACAAAACTCGGTGTCACACGGGCTTCATCTTTCCACGGGGACAAAGCAGAGTGACTGCCCCATCTGTGAGCACAGCGCTATGGCCTCGGACTTTGTAGCGGTAGGTGACATTCAGGAAATCCATTTCCCATGTACTGAAAGTGCCCGCAACGTACGAGCCACCCCCAAATCATCAATTGCCTTCCCACTTCTCCCTTTACTCCTATTTCCACTGAAGTGGAAGTGAAAAAGATCTATGTAAAACGGAACGGGCAACGGAAAAGCACAGCTGTGGGTTCCGGTGGCATGTGGTCTAAGGTTTCACAGGAGGCGATTTCAGGGGAGGAGATAGATCGGCAATTATCAAGGGAGTTTAGTCCGTGGAACAATCCAGAAAAGACCGTTTAGGGGCCCATTTTCTCTCAGGTCTCTGACAATGCAAGGTGTAATCGGCCTGTTTTTTGAAATGTTCTGATATTGGCATCTCTGTCCCCGTGTTTCCCCACATGCGTTTTGTGCTGGTGAAAGTGGTGTTAATTAAACCGATTTTCTCATCGGGCTGAAAATCATTATCCTTTACATTTTCACAGTGCTTTCAGCTCCTTGCAGGCAAGTTCTTGACAAATAAGAGGAAGTTCATCCTTTTAATGATCACATGAATTAACCAGGAAGGGAATTATTCATTGTGGTGGTGGCTGCTAGTCAATTTGGGGCCATTCCTATTATATTCTTTTTTTTAGAAATAATTCTGCTTGAAATAGGTAACCTGCTATTATAGGTGAGAGAATAGTGGAATGAGGAAGTATTTATATTTTATAATTATACCACTTGAAGTTTTGATATCATTGCATTAAACTTTTTCTCTTAATTTATTAAGTATTGAGTGAGAAAAAGTCAGAAATCGTGATACAGCTTTACTTTTTCAGGAAAAAAACATGGAAGAAAGGAAAAGGATAGCTTTTTATTTATAAACTAAAACACAAACACACACACAAACTTGAGATAGAACAAAGTGATTAAAAGCTCTCAACCCAACAATTAAGACTATTAGCTAGAGAAAGTCTTTAATAAATTAGATCCTGGGAATGTAATGTAAAACAGACTATAGTTAACACCGCTGAATGATATATTTAAAAGTTGCTAAGAGAATAGATCCTAAAAGTCTCATTGCAAAGAAAGAAAAACCGTAACTATATGATAGGATAGACATTAACTGAATTGTAATAATTTTTCAACACACGTATATCAAGTCATTATGCCGTACACCTTAAACTTATTCTGTGCTGTTTGTTAATTATATCTCAATAAAAACAAGAAAAGGCTTTAATAAATTAGGGAACTTAATAATTTATAATGCTGTAAAAGATTCAGAATTCCTTTTGTAGGCTGTTTTTTTGTGTGGGCTTTCAATTGAATTGTTACCGTGTCTTCAAGGAGATACAAAAACAATTACATATGTGTTTCTAACATGTTTTATAAAACTATGTTATGATCATAGAAAATACTTATCACAAAACATACTGAAAGACATATAATTTCCTTTTTAATAGCAATTGTAATTGCAGTATTAGTTGTTTTCAAAAACGGTTTTTTTGTGTGTGGCTGAAATATGAGTCAGTTTGCAATGTTGTGCAATGCTTTCTATTATATCAGAGACTCACATTTCTCCTGATAGATGATGGGCTAATTTTGGTAGCAATCAAATAATCTAAACCAGAAGGAAATGATTCATGCAGAATAAAAAAAAAAGGTTATATTTTTTCCCAAGGCCATTGCATAACTGCACAGCATCACAGAAAACAGATTTGCAATAACACTCTTTTCTACGGATGAGCTTGATTTTATCTGAGAGCGAAGAGTGCTCTTAGTAAGAATGGCATGTCGCATTGATCTCTGAGTGGCTTTCTTCTAAGAGTTGCCTTTAATCAATTATTATTTAGTGTAAATTTCCCATCAAATTTTATTTTAAACTGAAAGAAATATTATTATTTCACAACAAAGTCAAAGGAAATCGGTCCCCTTCCTGGGTTTTGTATTTTGATGTAAAGCACCACCATTTTCCCAGGCTTAACGAAGCTCATCGTGTGAGCTTTCTACCACTACCATAACAAATGAACACAAACTCAGTAAGTAGTGTTTCGGCACCACACCTGTTTATTAGCTCACAGTTTCCATGTGTCAGAAGTTCCGGCACAGAACTCCTTGACAGGTTTTTCTGCTTAGGGTCTCTGGTGGTCAGAATTCAGGTGCTGGAGCAGCTGTGTTCAGCACTAGAAGCTCCCAGAAAGGTTCTGCTTCAAAGCTCATTCAGGACGTGCTCAGGCCTCACACTTTGCACATGCCACCTGTATCTTAAAGCCAGCCAGGGCAAGGTGAGTGAGTCCTCTGCATGCTTCAGAACCTCTGACTGCCCCCTCTGCAATGATACCTCTCTCCTTTCAAGGACTCGTGCAGGTGTATTGGGCCCAAATGGGTGATGCAGAATCATCTGTATTTTAAGGTTAACTGACTAGTAACCTGGATGACATCTGCAAAATCCCTTTTGCCACATAATAAATAACCACAGGTTTAATACGAAGGGGTGAGGGTTGTAGGAGTTAAAAGCCTGCCTACAGAGCTTGACTTGAGATGAGGAGAAAGCCAAAATCCATAAAAGAATGCCCACACTTAATCAATCTAATATCATATGTAAGGTTGGAAAAATTTTGAATGTCACACAATAGTCAAGCTAAATCAACAAAATGATACAGGAATTTTCCATAAAATAAAAAATTGATATTCTCAATACACTGTGAGCTCGTGTAATTGATAAAAGAAGCCTGACAGAAAAGTGGGTCCTCGGTGACTCACACTGTAGCGTATCCTTCTGCGAGCTGATTAAAAAATAATCCCTCAGGATATAATATGGAATGAGTATGTTTATTTCTAGCATGGGGGATGGATTATGATGTAAGCTCAAACCAATTATTTCATCTCCTGCTTAAACACATAGGAGGTGGTACTTTTGGGTAAAAATGGCAGAGTAACGCCAGATCATGGGCACCCTCTTCCTGCAACATACCCATGAAACCCAGTAACAAAAAACACCAGCCGTCAGCAAACAAGGCCTCGGAAGGCCTGCTATGCATGCAATACACTTCAAAGGGTCTCAGCCAAGGAAAGCAAAGAAAACATAGGAACCTACCACATTTTGCTGTGTATAATGTGCTCCGGTGTGTAACGCGCACCCACGTTTTGGCCCAAACTTTCACAGGAAAATAGCTTTTGTTTTAATTTTTTAATTTGATTTTTATTTGTTTATTTAGGTACTTGTTTTCTATATTATAGAGAAATTTTAGCATTTATTTTTTAATATTATGGAACAAGAAATTTTATATAATAATGATAAAACACAAGAACAGATACAAGGTACAAGAAATTTCATGTATAAAATGTTTTATATAAAAAAGATGATTATATTCCAGAGTATTTTGCATACAGATATTGCTATTGATTTCTAGAGTTACACTTTTAACTCGTAAACATAAACAAATGAATTAAAAACATGTATATAGATACAGAATTAGTACTACCCATGTACAATGTGTATCCTTATATTTCCCACACAAATTTGGGCAAAAAAGCATGCATTCTACATGGCAAAACATGGTACATTTTCTGATGCTGATTCTAACCCAACCTCCACGCCTATCATTACCACGTCAACATAGCAGTCCTGGGGGAAAACAGGCCAATTGAAAAAAAAAAATTAAGAATAATCCATCATAGTTATTGCACTATTGAGAGGAGAAACTGAGGTAAATAGCAATGTGTTGATTTTTTCATAGGTGCAAGTCTAGCACAGTATGAGGGTGAGGGAGGAGAGGGGAACAAGGGTAGGGAGACATGCAGGGCAGTGTTGTGTGATGCGTCACTGTCCCGGCCACTGCTTTGTGGAGCGCTGCAGGGAGACCTTCAAGAAGAGAGCCGGCTCCTGAGGCATCGCGCAGAGGAAGTCCGTCTGGGAGTAGCCTGCGGGCCTGCGGGCCTGCGGAGTCCCCTGCTGCGGTCTCAGGCCTTGGCAAGGGGCAGCCCCTGTAGTGTAGTATCACATCACGTTGCTTTGAGCTTCTTGTGGTTAGTTTCCTTTTTCCTCTCGCATCGCAGGGGCTTGCACCTTACACATAAAATGTTACCTACCACTTTATTCTTGCTTTAGGTTATGTGATCAAGAAAAACCAGGCTAAGATAATTAGTACCAAGCATGGGGTGATAAATACTAACCCTCAGGGTATAACTGTGAGTGAACATATTTATTCCTGAACCAGTAATTTTGGCGAGTGGAATGAAATATGCCTCAGGCTTGTGTTACCCCAGGCCCAACCCTGGAGCCAGGGGTGGGTCAATTCAGCCTATACTACCTGGATGGGAAATCCCGGGTCCTGTAGGAAAAAGAATGGAGGCTGGCACGGCAATAACAAGTATCTTATAACAATTTGCAAATAACTTCAGAAATAAGAGGAAAAAAATGCACCCCCCCATGCCAGCACAACCACTATTAATATTTAAGATTGTTTCTTCTATGATTTATGTCTTTTCCCCCAGGTGCTTTATTTAACATAGTTTTAAAAATAGTGAGCTTATAGTTTTTCCATACCTTTTCATTTGATATTTCATATCCTTAATAAATTCTAGTAACTACATAATATTCCACCGAGTAGAACATACCATATTTACTTAAACAATATGGTACCATTGAACATTTAGCGCACTCCTTCCCCATTGTCGTTTGCTTCATTGGTTTGTTTTGGTTTAGTATTTATTTATTTGCCATTGTATATGCTATGAAAGAAATCAGCATACACACTATATTCCAAGTTTTCTTCTAAACATGCCTAGAAAATTATCTAGTCTCAATGTCTATATTTATCCTTATATATTAACAAGAGAAGAGATGGCATGTGCATAGCTTATGTACCTGACTCTCTTACTGACATCAATATCTTTTTTTAAATCTGTCAATTTATTTAGAGTCAATCAAATTAAGTACTTATTTAATTTGTCCATGCATAAGAACATGCTGTGGCCTCCCCAAAGAGCTTAGAGGTAAGGGAAATTGGGCTTAGATGTGATGTTTAAATGTAAAATGTAGATAAACTTCCAACTTGCAAATGACTTGGTTTGGGAAACTTTAGCTAGAATATGTGGTGATCTTTGTTCATTAAAATGTTTTTCTCTATTAATCTAGATGCTGCTGTATGTAATCCTTCGTAGGTGGTTATATTAATACTTAAAATACGTAACAATGTGATTAATTCTAATGGATGCCAGTGATAGCTTTGTAGGGTCCTGTGCTAGGGCTAGGCATCAACCCAGTTGGTTTGGTTTTTTACTGGATTCTGGAGAAGTTCTGTGACTAGAGAAGGGTCAGTGTGGGTGGGATGGGTAAGGGAGACAGAAAATTCAAACAGTAGATATTTCCTATCTAGTAAAAAGGAATTTCAGTATTTTAATGCATATACATCCACTGTGTACTGTCTGACTTCTAGCCCTGCTTCAAAGGGATTTTGGAGCTTTTGATTTCAGGCTGAAGCTTGGGCTGGTAAGATAGCAATTAGATGTCGCTAGGAAGACTGTGGGTGCAGTTTAGAAAGAGAAAATACAGAACTACCCAAGATAATTAGGGTGGTTTTCCAGTGAACTAAGAAAATAGGTTGCACTGAGCAAAACAATGATTTGTTCATGTATGACATCACTGATACATACCTGTACATAGAAACACACAGATGCACACGCAGAGTTCCAGGTGTTTACACATAGATAGGTATGCAAATATATTCACGCACAGGCAAAAAGTTGGAGGAACCTCAAATCACAATGAATGAGAAAGGCTTCCTTTTTTTTTTTTTTTTTCAAATACATATGTCCTACTTTGTTTTGTCCAACTTTCCTTCACCGCTAGATAGCTCTTAGGTAATTCAGTTCAATTTTATAATTTTTCAGTTGTGTTTGGTAACTGTGACCGCACATCTCACTACTAATGCTATTGGAACAGGCTTCCCTTGCTCAGGTCCTGGGAGCCGGCCGTAAAGGTGAAGGGCCAGCCAGGTGCTGTCTTTGCTTTTTCTATTGAAGGCCACAGGCCACGGCCTAGCACACACCCAGCCAGGGCGGGAGGAGGACTGACCACCTCTTCTCGCTCCAACACATACAATCAAAATGACAAGAGGGGTTCCCCTCCTGCTCTTGTGCTTCAGTCTGGAGTGAGACAGCTGCCCCTGGGTACCCCCAAAGTGAACTTTTCCCCTCTCCACTAGGACTTTTTCATCAAGTGGGAGGAGGATGTTACAGTGATGGTTCTACTAAATCTGAATAGGAGCTGAGGAAAAACATGGGCCTTTCCCAAAATACGATTTAAAAAATGCAAGTTACGACAAGGTGACACTATTTTGCACCTTTTATATTGGTAAAAATGGTGACAATCCTATATGACCTAGTGTGAGGTATCAGACAAATTTCTGCACATTTGTGTCTTTGAAAATTGGTCTGATCTCTTTGGGGGAACTTTTGATACTATCCTTTTAAATTAATATAAATAGATATATACATCTTTGACCTTAGATCTTCATTGCAAGGAATATACCATTTGTGTAAGTTGTATAACTCCAAGAGTGATTATTTCAGCATGGATGTGATAGGAAAAAAAAAGAAAAAGACCAAGAAAATCTAAATACCCTTCATAAAGCACCCTTTAAATAAGTTATGGATATAACAAAGTATTACAGAGTTTAAACTGATTGAGCTAAGCCTGTAAGACTGATACAGTCTTGGAGAACATGGTATGAGAAATTTGAAGGCAGAGATGTGGATAATACATCATATGACGGCATTTTTGCACATAAAATTGTTTCTCTATTTTTATTAAAAAATCTTTATTTTTCTATATGCCTAAAAAGTATAAACAGTGGCCATCCCTGTGAGTGAGTGGCAGTGGAGATGCTTTTACCAAAGGCTGTGCATAGGGAGAGGGAATCAAGATTGTAGGACAGGGGGAATATTTAGAACTAGAGGCCATATGTGGCTTGTCTTTGAATCCAAGGAAAAAGCAGCAGGAAGTTGCACGCTTCACGGGGTGTCCCTTGTGCACATCTGCTTGTTCCGATGTTGGCTCGCTGACAGCTCGGCCGGAGTCCCTCCCTCCTCGCACGCGTGGTGCCACTTTCTACCAAGCCTTGGGGAAACCCATTCTCCTCTCAGTGTGCCCGAGATTACTCACCGTTAAGCAATAATCATCCTCTCTTTTTTCCTTAGTGACACAATCCTGAATTTATTTGATGGGCCAATATGTGTAGCTGGAAGTTTCTATTTAACAACACCTCTTTGCATCCCAGTGTGATTAAGGAGAGGCATGTAGAAGAGCTTGCCAGGGGCTTTGGTAAGTATTTCTAAGGAGGGCTTATTCAGATAAGAGCCATGTGATTTTGGCTGTTCCCCCCCCCGCTGCTATTTCTTGCCTAGTGCTCAGTTGTGATGGCTGGAACGTCAGCAGTCATTTTGGATCACCGTGGGGACTTGAAGAAAGCTTAGCACTGAGAATAGTAAATAGAAAGATTGAAAACACCAGATAACTGTGAGGCCAGCCTGTCAGCTCTAGCAAACTGCCTCTAGCTCCTTTTCTTTGATGGAAAAGTGAACTCTTAGGTGTGGTGTTTACATTGTGATAATTCTCTGCTATTGCCAGGAAAATCTAATTTTATTAACCTGACTCCCCCTAACTAGCTCTGGTATATTTTCCAAAGTCTGAGTGACTCAGTGGTGAAATGCATGGTCGCCTTGGGCAGATCAACAGTTGATGAAGAAGTGGGGCCATGGGCTGGCTTTGGTTGTCTCATTCCTGCAGAACAGTTGGATTCCTTTTGAATTCTCTCTTCTGGAATGTGTTGGAGACACGCTTCTTTACTTCTCTAATTTCCCAGCAGTAATTAAAAAAAGAAAGCAAACCCCAAAACTTACGGCTGTTATCTCATGGAGTGCTTCTGGGGGTGAGTGGGTTTTGCTCCCATTGGCTCAGTTAATCTTTAGACCCGGCCTGTGAATACCTGTCACCATGGAGATAGTGTCCCCACTGTTTTTGTAGCACAGTGCGGGCTCCTTTCATTTGTAATTCTTCCCTCCTACTCTGTAAGTTACATAATTTGTGAATTGTTGGTATTTTAGAATATGACCAATTTGGACCCAAGACCACAGAATAATCACGCCCTAGACCTGGTAATACAATCACTCTTAAAGGACCTTGTTTCAGGTCCTCGGCCAGGCCTACACTGGTTCACGGTCTTGGAGGCTGGTGGGGTAGGGTGGGTTGGATGGCTTCCATACTGCCAATTACAGATATTGGAAGGAATATTTCAAGAATGGGTGAACTGTTTGCCTTTGACCTTACCAAGCATGTACAGATATAAAATTGGTATAACAGATGTTCGAAGTCCCTTTCATGGGATAGTTCCCTTTGACTGTAGGAACCTCCTGGTCTTGCAGTGTCTCCCAGTTAGTTGTACCCTGTCATCGGAGATTTTCATTAATTTGAGTCAATAAAAGCTTTGGGGACCTCTGTCATACTTACATGTTATAGGACAGAGATTAAAGTGTTGTTATTTTATATTACATTTTATATAAAAGTCTTTCTCTTAAAAATTGTGCTATTAATTTTTTTTTTTTGAGAGCCAACAGGTATCCATGGGGTTGAGCAGGTGAACTTTTATTTTGGTGGTAGGAAATAGTAATGCGCTCAAGCCTAGTATGCTAGCATTCGGGGCATATGAAAGTAAGAAAGAGCAGTGTGAGGATGCTTAGTATTTGCAATCAGTCTGAAGGGCAATAGAATATAAAAGTCATGATTTAATTATAAATTGTCCCTACATATACTTATAGAGACTGTATGTTCAGTTGATTTAATCCCTATGTTGATTTAGACCCCAAAGAAGATTATGTAAATTGACATTGAAAGTATTTTATTTATGATCAGAATGCATGCTTATGGATTCCTAGTCTTTAACATTCTTTTATTTTCTCTAAATAAAAAATTATTTTTAAAATTCTCTAAAGAAAAAAATTATTTTTAAAAAGCCTAAAGATCCAAATTTAGCTATTTAAGACATTTAAGCTATTCTTTTCCCTTACTATGCAGAGTGAATGAATCTTCCCAAATTTACTATACAAGTTTAATGTTTTGAATGCAAACCACTCAAATCCTGAGTTACTTATGAGACATTATTACTAGATAAAAGATTTAAAATTGGGTGTTACAGGTCACAGATCTGTATTTATATATCAATTTCATGCTTCAGAAAAAATAGCTTCTTATAATACTTAATTACCAAATTATGTTATGTAAATATATATATATATATATGTATATATATATATATATATATATATATATATATATATATATATATATAAATATATAAATGTGAGTGCTTGTGTGGTTTCAATGCTGGAAGGAAAGAAATTGTATAGTATAGAAATGAGACATAAAAAGCAAAATTAATACCAATTGTTTAAAAGGAATCCATTTGCTTTAAACCATGATGGTGGCTTAGTAAAAACATGAACTTCTGAATTGTGAGTGATAGTCATGGGAGAGTTGTTTTCTCTAATCCAAACCCTTTTAAATAAGTGATTTGTGAAATAATTGCTACAAGAAGAGGCTACCGTGGTGCGTTTCTGGTATTTATGCAGGTAGGGTGCTGCAGAAAATCTTTTGTGGATATAAGTTACAGAGGTAAAATATATCCACAGAAAAATAAAGGAACTGCCATTAAGAAAGAAATCAGCTTAGAATAAGGAAACTGCAGGAAACTAAATAAAATTGCTTCTTGATTTCAGTTAGGGTTGAAAATCCTTGGCTATGGTGATTTGCACTAAATGTAAAATGGAATAACTTGTTTTTCCTGTTGAAGACTGTTGGAAGCTTCTGGGAACTATGTTGGACAATTCTCAGACATGTTAAAATATAGCCAAATGCAGCTACAATCTTAAATTTGGTCATATTTTTGCTGGCATGATCCTTGAAGCTTCTGCTGCCAGAATCTATCAAAAGAATAAAATAAGTTTAATGAGTGCCACAAGCGGAAAACAACCAAGTACACACACATATGCATATCCGAATGAGTATCACAAAATGGCAAGCACCCCCATTAGCCCTGAAGTCCCACCAGGTTTTATCACAAGCTATAGCAGAGAGCTATAAAGTGCTTTCCTCTATATTCATTTTGGGAGATTGGGTGACAGCTACGGAATCAGAAACCCATGGAACAGAGGGAAAAAGCTTAAAAAATGAGGAATGAATGAAGAGCTGAGATAATTGGCGGAGAGTGTTTTGGGAAGTAGGTTTGTGTTTGAACATGGAGACAAAGACAAGCTCTGAAAATCCTTCGGAGTGTGGGAGCCTTTCGTCAGGTGCTGGCCTGGTGGTGAGGGATTGGTGTTTACATGGACCTTCCCCTCGCCAGCCGAGTGCCCTCTTTATTCCTGTTTCCTCCTTTCTGAAAGCAGGATTGCTTTTACCTAGTGAGGTGGGTTCGGTGGTGTTCTCCCCAGATTGATGTCCATGCAGAATCTCAGCATGGGACCTTTGTTGGAGATGCGGAGTTTGCAGATGTCATCGGGCTAGAGTAAGGCCATGTTGGATTAGGATGGGCTTTGTCTCCTTCCCTTATAGTTACAAAAATGACAGAAGCACAATGTTCTCTGCAGTTGTTTTAAATTGCATTTTCCTAGATTTTAATTTTGTTTTTCATCTACTTTATTGAGTATAATTGCCATAAAAATGCTGTACGTGTTTAATGTATGCAAACTTGATGGGTTTAGAGATAAATATACACCTTAAGACCATCTCCACAATTGAAGCCATAAACATATCCATCACCTTCAGTCTCCTCATGCCCTCATTATTTGTGTGTGTGTGTGTGTGTGTGTGTGTGTGTGTGTGTGAGAAAGAGGGATAAAAACACAATATAACATGTACTCTCTAAGCACAATATTGAGTATACACTACAGTGTTAACTGTAGACACTGTGCTGCATAGTGGATCTCTGGGAATTATTCATCTTGTATAACTGAAATTTTGTGCCCTTTGATTAATACCTCCCCATGTCCCCCTCCCCTCAGACTTGGGGAATCACCATTGTATTCTCTGCATCTATGATTTCAACTATTTTGGAGTCCTCATATAAGTGGTATCATGTAGTACTCGTCCTTCTGTGCTTGGTTTATTTCACTTAGCATAATGTCCTCCATGTTCCTCTATGTTGTCCCAAATAGCAGAATTGCCATCATTTTTCAATGCTGAATGACATTCCATTGTATGTATCTACCACATTTTCTTTATCTATCCATCCATTGTGGACGTTTAGGTTGCTACCATGCCTTGGCTAAAGGAATCATAATAAAATAAATATGAGAATATGGATAATCCCTTTAGTGTCTTAATTTTAATTCCTTTGGATATATTTCCCAAAGTGGAAGTGCTGCATCATTTGATAGTTCTAGTTTCAATTGTTTGAGGAATCTCCATATAGTTTTTCATAGTGGCTGCCCTAATTTGCATTTCTATCAACAGTTTGAGAGTTTCCTTTGCTCAATATTCTTGCCAATACTTAACTTTTTAAAAAAAACACACAATAGCTGTCCTAACAGTTATAAGGTAATATATTATTGTGGTTTTGAAATGCATTTCTCTGATGATTAGTAATATTGAGCACCTTTTTATATAGCCATTGGCCATTTATATAACTTCTTTGGGAAAATGTCTATTCAGTTCCTTTTTTCATTGTTTTAATTGGATTTTTTTTTCTGTTGAGTTGAGTTACATATATATTTTGGGTATTAACTATTTATTAGATATATGGTTTACAAATATTTTTTACGAGTCATGGATTGCCTTTTTATTTTTGTTGATTATTTCCTTCAGGGTGCAGAAGCCTTTTAGTTTGATGTAATTGCTTTTATCTATTTTTTGCTTTTGTTGTCATATCCAAGAAATTATTGCCAAGGCCAGTGTCAAGAGCTTTTACCCTTCACTTTCTTCTAGGAATTTTATAGTTTCAGGTCTCAATTTGAGGCAGAGATTCGTATAAGCCAAGAAATGCCAAGGATTACCGGCAACCACTGGAAGCTAGGAGGGGGGCACAAAACCAATGTTCCCTCAGAGACTCCACGATGAAGCAGCCCTGCCAACACCTTGATTTCAGATTTCTAGCCTCCAGAGTGATGGTTCTTTTTTTTTTTATTATTGACACCTCTAGGAAATGAATACACCTATTTTACATAAGGAGTAGAAAATTAAAGTGAAATTTAAAAGTCCATTATAAGAATGCTAGATATTTTATCTAGAGTGATATCTAATGCAATACAATAAAAAATCAAGGGTGAGAAGAAATATATTTGTACTTTGTACAGTCATTCCATTTAGACTAAGATTTTCTGGTGTTTTGCAAATATAATTTCAGGAGATGCCAATGGAGCATTCTTTCAATGTAAGTCTTTAAGGAAATCCTAAAAACTGGGAGAGAGAAGTATAGTCACTGTTACCAGCTCCAAGACCCCATCAGCAAGCCTGTGACACTTATCAGATAAATCTAACATCCATGCATTTCTTTTACATGAGGATTAATGTGTTGTACTCGGAATATTTTAATTACATGATTCTAATGTTCATAAGAATAGCAAAGAGAACAGAATATATAAGTAGATCTTTGATCTAAGAAGTAAAGTTATTTATGACAAAGGTATTTGGAAGACTTCCTTTGTATTCCTTAATATTGGGATGGAAACATTAAAAATTTTGCCATAGTATAATTTTTCTAAGTTTCCCTTCTGTTTGGAGGAGGAAATAACTAACTATTCATTGCTAATTAATATAAATGACATAAGCAGCTGATTCATTATTTCAATGTCCTGAGACTTTCCTGGCACACTTTTCCACTGAGATGCATGGAAACATCAGCATTGTTTTCGTTTCCTGCTTTGCAATTAAGAAATTGAAGTTAGGTCTAGGCAATGGTGCTCAAGGACCCTGTGTCAGAAACGCTAATGTGGAACACTGCAAAGCTGCAGAAGACTTGGAAATGGTTCATTTGGTCTTTGAGGGAAGAATTTAATCTCTGGAAAACCAAATAAAAACAAACAAACTGAAGATGGTTTTCAGGCAAACACTGGGTATATTCAACCACATTGACTTTAGAAACAGAAGTAAAGTA
Organism: Lyroderma lyra; assembly: GCA_004026885.1. Classification (NCBI taxonomy): domain Eukaryota; kingdom Metazoa; phylum Chordata; class Mammalia; order Chiroptera; family Megadermatidae; genus Lyroderma; species Lyroderma lyra. The sequence goes on from PVJL010005178.1 coordinate 43,697, forward strand.
TTTAATCCAGCAGGCTCTCTGGGCATCCATTTCGTAGGAATGAGAAATATGCTTGTGAATCCTGCCATTCCTCAGGATGGGCCAAGTCAGGTGTTCAGTTTGTTTGGTTTGACAAAGCTAACAGCTCTCTGTTGTGCAACCATTAAACCTAACCTCAGATGGCAATTCAAATCTGTTCTTCAAATGCCACTAACTGCCTTATGCAGGGTGGGTGATCTGGCCCTTCAAGGAAAGCCAGTTAGTTCTGTATCAGCAGACCAGTTCAGACAGGTACAGCCCTGTACGCAGATGCCTGGGGAATTCTCCTTTCTCCCCATGCCATCCTTATGTTACTAAGTTCCAAATTTTGAGCAGAGAAGGTCAAAACTTTGGTCCCAGATATCTACACATCTGGCTGTTGTGCTTCCTTCCTGCCTTGTTGCCTACCTAGAAGTTGATGGGGTTTACGAGACCCTGCAGAGATGAGAGATTCCACCTCTTCAGAACTTTGGTCCTTTGAAGAAGGTATAGAAGAGTCCCAAATGCCTGAGAATAGAAGATCATTGATTTGGATAAGGACTTGCCTCTGATTAGTGTCAGGGGAGCTTTTCCGGTGTCTGAAAAGAGAGCAGAAAAAGGCAACCTAAAGGGACTTCCTTTTCCAATGAATAATCTGCCATTTTAATCAAGGGGGGCACAGAGGGGCATGTATAAAAATAGCTACTTATAAACCATTTCTGTTCCTTTCCCATTTGAGCTGGGCCTTACCTTAATAATACCACACTTTGAGTGTTACCTTAACCAAATACTTGAGTTGCTGGTTACTATTGGCACTGTTGTTGGCATCGGGTGTAGTTACAGGATTTAAATGGGATGTTTTTCAATCTTCACATTTCTGCCTTTTATACAGAATATTGTCTGGAACACAGATGAATCAATCCATTTTAATAGCCAAAAGAATAACTGTCTCACATAATGTAGTGGTTCCACAAACATTCAGTTATGCTTTTAAATTTCCCAGCTACAGTAATTGAGTGACTAAATCAATGAATGAGTAAATCAATGAATCAGTGGATGAAGGAGTTAAGAATATTTTAAGGATTTGTTGATTTCAAAAAGATTTTAGGACACATAAGAGGAACGATTGAAAAAGACATAAAAATAGACCTTTGGAAGTTTTATGCCCTTAAAATGAGATGAGATCAGAATATTTGATGAATATTTACCCCATGAAATCATGAAGAGGAAGATAAGTATAGTCTCAAAGGATTTAGTGTAATTAATTGGTGAAGAAGTTAATATTCAGGAATATCTTCATGGTTGCAGGGTAGGAACTTTTTCTTAAAGGCACAAACCCCACTACTTTTGGTTGAGATTTTGTCTCCTCAATATAATAAAGATAAAATCCAGTGATTGGCAACTTTTTTGAAACCGGGTCCCTGGTTACAGACCTATTATCTTGACTAGAGTGTATGTACGTTTTCTAGGAACAAAGAATCCTTAGGAGCATCTCTCTGCTTACAATCAAGTTCCACATGCCTTTAGCAGTTTTTTTGGGGGAACAAGCTCTTATACTTCCAAACCCCCAAACAGCTCATCTCCTGAGAGGTTATAATAGTGATAGTCAACAATCACTTGCACCTTAGCATGAATTAATGTAACTAGATGATAAGAAAGGGACATTGAGCTTTCAGAAATGATTGAGTCACCCCACAGCTTTTCTTTTGGCCTGCCTGGCTGAGAGTTTCAGGAATCTGAGTCCGAGTAGAAGCTCCAGGTCACCACAGAACAGACACAGGGTCTCACAGAAGCTCACAGTTTCTGTACACATACACACACACACACACACACACACACACCCCTTTCCCATTACAATTCTTTTCAAAGGGTTCTGAACCTCATGGGCTTATAACATTCTCACACTCTCCCTTCCCACCCCCATTTCAATTTCAGTGGCTGGTTTGTCCTTTGAGGGGACTGACAAGGTTTACTACCTTACTCCTTCACCACAGTAACCATCTGAAGAGATCATGTTGTCTTCCTCAGATAAAAAGAAAGTAAACTGGTGCCAGGAACAAGGCTGGGACTGAGTTAACCTGCTGTGACCCTAAAACTTGGAGTTACAAAACATTTACTTTGGTACTGTTCTGGACAGGAGAAAAAGTTAAGCTTCCAAAAATACCAGAAAGAGGCTTGGCTTAGGCACTGTGCAAAACTGCTGATGAACTCAATAGTTATAGACAACCCATTAGGAATTTTTTTAACCATGTGTAATAACAATGAGCTGATGTATAAATTGTTGCCTTATGAGATATAACTTTTATTACTATGTTTATTCATTAATTCTAGACACCATGATTATAAGTGTAATGCACAAGTATAATATATTAGAGGTATTATATAAGTGTAACATGTATATGTTATATGTGTATAGATATATGTGCGTCTGTGCATGGGACTCCCTGTAAGATAGAGATAGAGATAGAGATGGAGATGGAGACAGAGACGGAGAGATATATAGATTAGATATATCTCCCTGGGCAAGAGCAAGTGTGTTTAAGGTTTTGTTGGGCACGGTTCTGGTGAAAAGGAGAAATGTTCAGTGACCGTGCATAGCCTCAAATACAATTGTGTCGGCTTTCCTAGGTTCCCAGGACTGTTATCTATGTTTTGAATCTTAGTGGAGTTTTTGGAGGACCAGAATCCACTTTTCACTAGCAGGCTTTTGTGGGCTTTTACGGACATTAAGAAAGACAAAGTCTGGCTCGATCCAGAATCTTAGGAGAATGTATCTGTGGCATCTTGCCTATGGGAATATGATGGAAATAAAAGAATGAACATTTGCACCTTAGTAAAAAAAAAAAAAAAAAAGACTTCAAAATGGGCCTTGGAGCCTACTGGCAGGATGGCAGCAAGACTCTTGGGCAGGTGTGGGGCCTGGTTCCACGGGTGTGGCCCAGAGCTGAGCGTCGTCGGCGTTGGCCTAGTACGGCCGAGAATGACAGACGAGGGCTGTGATTATGCTGCGTGAACGGCACTGTGCCTCGTAATCCATTCTTGCATCGACTGCATAACTCCACGATCGATGTGGTGTGCCAATTCAGATGGGCTGATCCTTGTCGAAGTGCGTTTTCTTTTGTCTGGACTCATGGAAAATGGCTGGGCACCAGAAAACCTCACGTGGTTTTTGTCTTCATGCAGACAATAACCTTGATAGATGTGCGTGCCAGGGAAGATGGGGTCGGCATGCCTGCTGGTCCTAGAAGCCAGTATGCCTGTAGATCTCTTCTGTGTGTCCTGATTACATTGACCTTATTCTGTACTTTTACATATGTAAGTTGTATTTAATTTAACTTTAATTTATTTGGAGTCTGTGTCTGGTCTCTCCATCAATCACAGCCCAATATTGTTATTTTTATATGCTGGTTGTGTGATAATGTTATAAATAAGGTTTATGTAATAAAAAAATCCCACATTTATCCACTCTACAATCCCTAATTCTGGCTTTCTCCTAAATAACAATTTATCATGTAGGATAGATAGTAGGGGATGTAATGTCTAGAAAAAAGGGAAAAAATCAGCTTATCACTGGGGTCTTTGTTTTTGTTTTTTGTTTGTTTGGTTTTGTGGAGATGTTTGAGCTGTCTCTCTTCTTTTTTTCTCTTTGAGAACTTTCAACATCTGGTTATGATGATGAGTGTAAGTAGTCGCCCCCTCCCCACCAAGGGGCCTCCAAGCCTGTGCTGTTGGCCACCACAGGATACTTCATTACTCCCCTCTCCCTCAGAGGCTCCCAGATTAGATGTAGAGGGGCTTTTCTTACGCATTCTGATAACTCTGGAATTAAAGAGATCATAGTCATTAAGGATCAGAATTTTTAAATATTCACATGACACAAACATGGAGTTTTGGTTGTTTGTCAAAATGAATTTAGAATCCTTAGAAATTTGTTCTTTCCATTTCTCTTGAAATGGCTATTCATCTCACAAACCCCATCGATTCTGGATGGGTCTAGAGGAGGCCTTCCTGATTGAGAAAGGAGAAGTTGAAAAGGAAACCCACCATGATGTCTCAAACCCAATCGCATCCTCAGGCATATCAGTTTTACAAGAGAATCCTTTTGGACATCATGTGTCTGGAAGATGGAAGGTGCTTCCTTTATCAATCTTAATGCCTGTCTTCCCCTTCTTTCTACCTGAGTTTGAAAACCACTGACTCAGGCTCGACATCAGACCGATTAGATCAGAAGCTCAGAGGGTGGGTCCCTAGCAGCCATCTTTTTCTAGAACTCCCCAGATTGTTCTACTGTGCAGCAGCCATGACTAAGAATCCTGCTCTAGGACCTACTTTGGTAAAACCATTTTTTATTTTGGAGAGCAATTGGTAATTCATTTCAACTTCCTGATTTTTGTAGAGAAGAAGAACACAAGAAAACGAACAAAATCAAAGTCTTCATCTGATTATTTGAATTTTTTTTTTGTCTTCAAAAGAAAAAAAGGAAAATATGAAACAAGGAAGAAAAGAAAGGAAAAATGATTTTCTCAGTTATTTCTCAAACTTCAAATAATACTTAAAATGACCCTAATCCACAAACATAATTAAGACCATTTTATAAAGATCTTTCTAAACCTCACATTTCCAGGGACTTAAAAATAACTCCATTCTATTATGGTCAAAAATCAAGCAAGGTAATTAATACTCTTAAACAATATTCTCTTTCTGCTAAAACGTAAGACTCATATCCAAGTAAACATATTTTTTCCCATTTACTGTTTTGCTTCTCTTCCCCTTTACCTATTTAAGAAAAATATTTAAAAGAAGGTCACCTATTCTTGTCATAATAGTTTTACTAAGAATTAACAAAATATGCTATTTAAACATTTGCTCTCAATATCTATCCCAGAATTTATACTTGTTAATATTCATAGTTTATGCCATTATAGTTACTGTATGCTTTACTGGGATTCTCCTAGAACTTGTATATATTGTAAAGTCATGATTGGTAGCAGATTCTAATTTTAAGACCTCAGAATTTACAGGTGGAAATGTTCCTGGGATATTCAGGCAGATTGTTGCAAATGGATGAATTTGCTTCCCTGATTTGTACCAGCCTCCAGAAGAACACATGCTGAATGTAGAGAGAATGGATTACTTATTATGGAGCTGCAGCTCTCTTTGAACATAAAAGTAGAAAGATCAGGGAACTTCATCATCTGCAAAAAATATAGGCAAGCTGTAATAGGTGCCACTTAGTAATGGGACCCCATTAGTGCAATTTTTTTTGTCTGTTAAACAAGAAACAAAAATGATTTGTTGTAGACTTGGTTTAATAAATATATTACCCATATTTTTATCTATTTGTGCATCTATCCACATTTAAAAATTTCCATACAATCTTTCTATCAACACTCCTGAATTATCAATCCATTTTATCTATTATGTACGAGGGCTGTCCAGAAAGTATCCATCATGTAATATGAAAAATAGCGGCATTTATGGCTAGAATTTTTCTGGACATCCCTCGTATATAATTTTCACCCATCATCCATTAATTTCTCTTTTTTTCTTTTCTTTCAATTTGCTGTCTAAAATCTTTACCTGAAGTCTTTATTCATGTAAACTATTTAAAGTATTCCCCCCTTTCCATCCTTTCCCTTTTATTATATAAGTATCTTTTGTATTTGATTTAAAAACAACGAGCAAAGCTATGTGGTCAAGACTGCTAAACTGCTTATTTCAGCATATTTATTTCCTCCATCTCTAAGTTAGTAGTCCTTAAAATCTTACATGTATTTGTCTATCTTTTATCAGTTCTACTTTTCCAGTAGATTATCAATGTAAATAAATTTTCTTATTGGAGGTTATAACGTGAAGAGACACCATAATGTTCTGAATACCCTAGACTCAAGTTACCTTGGAGGGACCAGGAGAACTTTGATCCTTTGCTTTCTAGCTCGCGTGGCCTGACATTTGTGCTATCACCATCCCGTCCCAGTGTGGAGAGTTAACCACACACAGCCATGAGGGATAGCTAGACACTCTGGAGCTATCGATGATTTTTACTTTTATTTCACTCTCTATGTCTGGTATCTGACACAATCTATAAGTTGTGAAACTGCTGTTTTTGAAACATTTATAACGTTTAATTTTTTGTTCTTTTACTACATTGCTACCTTCCTAATTCAGAAACCCTGTTCACTGTTTGTACCTGAAAATGTCCAGCAAGTTTGTAAAAATAATGCATTGTCCTAGCTATACACAATACATTTTGTAAATTCAGTATGTAATTGTCCAATGTGTATTTGCATGCATTTATGTTTATACATGTAGTTTCATGAACAAGTATAATCAAGTAAAAATAACATTTTATTCTACTTTAATGAGGATTCACCTATGGTAATGAAGCAATATATTATTGCAATTAGTATAGTATTACTGCAAATAGTATATTTCTTTTACATGGACAAACTAAAGTTTGAGTTTTTCCTTTTCCTATGTTATCCATATAATATGTGTGATGTTTGCTAACACTGACTGTTCTACCTGACTCGATGCCCCATTTATAATCATCTTTGCCACCCACCACGCGTGGCGCACGTGTGCACATGGCGAGGTAAAGAGCACTTCCTTCACCTGGAGCTCTCCTGCTCAGTAGCTCTCTGGTTCTGTCCCTACAGCTCTCATTTCATGAATCCTTTCCCCTCCTCAGGGAATTCTTGAACACCTGACTCCTTCCCCCTCCCTCCCCTGGGGCTTAGGGTGCCAGAGGGATGGAAGCAGTGACCTGTTGGCCCTGGCAACAACTCTGGAAGTGGCATAGGGGGTGGGAGAGGGGTAGAAGAGAGAGACTTAAACCGGCAATTAAATGCGATTAGTGTCAAAACGGGGGCAGTTGTCTTCGTGCTGTGAGAACAAATAGAAGAGGAGGGGGTCTAACTCAGACTTGGGGACTGAAGGATGGCGTCCTAGTGGAAAAGTGTTTTTACTGAGACCGGAAGTGAATGTTGAGGGAGGCGACGTGGTGAAGGTCTGTACTCGGGGGTGCAGGAGGGGAGAGTGGCTGCAGCAGAGCTGGGAGCGGTGCCAGGACCCAGATGTGTAACACAGGGCACGGACGGAGGAGGAGACTGCGTGTGGCACTGATGTCCTCCCGTTGTCCCGGGCCTCTTCTCTCCACGAAAACACCGTATCTCACCTTGCTGCTGATAATGCCCAAACTTGCTGAAACAGGAGACAAGTCATTGAGAGTGCCAAGATTCAAAATGCAAACTTCTTGGAGAACGTGTGCTGGCTTCACTGAATTGTAGTCAAAGGATCCATTATCATGTGAGATTCCTTCCCACCTTAACGCAGAGAGTGTAGCAAACAGGGAGTCGCCTGATGCTCCAATTCAGACAAACACAAGTGAGCAGAGCCACCGCGACACACATTCAGCTTATTCTTGGATGAAAAGCTGTTTAAAAACACAAAGGAAATGCTCTGGCTTGCTCCCTTTCTAGGATATGAGGTTTCAGTGGGCATAAAATAAAAGCACGTTTGGTTCTATAGACACATGATTTTCAAAGCGCTGGAATTAACAGAGAGGAGGGAGGGAGGGGAAGAGATAGAGGAGACAGAGAGAGAAACCATAGGGTTTTTTCAAAGCGTCGGTGTGCCAGCAGCTCTGGGGATCTCTCCATAGGCGTGCCTAGGCCCCCCTTTTAAACCTTATTGGCTGCCTTGCCTGTTCTTCATAGAATTCCTATGAATTTCTCACTGAAGAGTGTTTTTCACCATTCTGAAGAAGCACTGTGTTTTGGATGTTCCCTCAATGCTATACTGTATTGGGAATTAAGGTAACATTTGGTCTATGTATGTATTAATATTTCTGTAAAATTTTGTAGTTCTTTGAAATGCAAATGCTTACGTTGTGTACCTATTCCAGGAATAGACAATGAGCTACGTCTGAAGTCTACTCAGTCCTCTTAAGATGGTAGGTCACTTGTTTATTTTAGAAAAATCAGGAGTATACAGTGCTTTGAAGTCCATGTGTGTTTTGAGTAGTATTATTAAATAAACATGAAGAAGCTTCCAAATATGAAATCCTTTCTCTTGCAACATTTTTTGTAACTCTTTGTTTTTTGGTTTCCCATCATCATATTAAGTATAATCCCAAACCTTTAGAATACCAGTATATTCTAAACTTGTACCCAAAGCTTCAGCAAATAGATTGCATAATGAGGATTTTTTATGAAGACAAGTTTTTGTTTTTGTTTTAGTGCCAAGACATTTCAGTAACATCTGCTTGGTATAAATAAAAGCTACCTGGTAGATATTATAGGAGTTTCTACTAATGCCCCATCCATCCATTAGTAGAGAATACTAAACAAACTTGGAATTAATCATTTTGGACCAGTTTAGTTTAATGAGGAAGACAATGATGGTTTCCTCCACTCAAATTCTGGCACAAACTATTTCAGGCACTAAGATAATTATGTTTGCCAGGTTGTTAATGAGAAAACTGTCCCAGCTCAGGACTTCGTTTAGGAGAAGAGAGCATTCTCAAAGTCTAGACACAGCAGTAATGCAGATCTCAGCTCCTGGAATCTTGATTAAATGTGAAAGAGCGAGCTGTTAATCAGGACAACTCAGATGTAGTGTTAACAGTCCTTCCCTTCTTCCTTACTAAGTGTCTAATGGAGCTATTTAATAACATACTTTACCATTAAAATGAAAGCATTTGTGAACGCTGTATTTTTAAATGATATTTCTATGCCTGATCTTAGCCAAAAGGCTGAGATGCAATTAAATGATATTTCTGACAATGTTTCACATTTAAATATCATTTTGAATACTGTAGAAAAAGAAGACCAAGTATGATTCTTGATATCAGAAGTCAGTTGTGTTTCCTTTCCTTTCTTCCCCCCAAAATACTGTTTTGTGTGATTAGGAGAGCCTGAACTCTGAGTCATGTCTTGATGAAAAGATTTGGCCTCAAAACTTAAATACGAGGTCTGACAATTACGCAAACTCCTCCTAGAAAAGTGCTGCATACCTCACTGCTGAATATCAATACGGTCACCTTCAAAGTGCTCCCCTTGGGAAGCTGTGCACCGATGCTAGTGCCTACTCTGCCCTTCAAAGCAATTTTGGAACTCTTTTTCGCAAACTTAATTGTCAGACCTTGTATCACGAGAGCGCTGATGGCCATTCCAGAAAAAGAGTTCCAAAATTGCTTTGAAGGGTAGACTAGGTGCTGGCATCGGTGCACAGCCTCCCAAGGGGAGCACTTCAAAGGTGACTGTAGTGATAGTCAGCAATGGGGTATGTAGCACTTTTTCTAGGATGAGTTCACAAACTTAATTGTCACTTCATATTTAAGTTTTGAGGCCAAATCTTTGTCATCAAGGCATGACTCAGTGTCTGTGTTTTCCAGATAGGGAAACGGATGGTAAGACATTAAGAAGTCCAGAGTTCTGATGCCAAACTTAGAGAATTTTACATCGAATGAAGATAAAAATGTACACATAACAATTTTAGAAGTTCCTGACCCTCTGGTTTGACGATATCTTTAACTAATGCTTCTAGAATAAAACTGCTAGAGTAAAACAATAACATTTCTACCAGTAATATACATTTTTTGGAAAAATCTTATTTTTTTTCAGATTCTTTGTTTCATTATTGAGATAAAAGTACATTTGTCACTAAATGCAAACTCAGGAGTACAAACATATATTTTAATCCATGAAGATTCAGACTTTTATACAAAAACTGAAATTCCTAAAGCTGCTAAGTTGTCACTTTAAAATTTCCCTAAATAGCCTTTAAAATTCTAAAGTTTACCACTTTCTGAATTGATTGCAGTATTGTGTGTGTGTGTGTGTAAGAGGAAATGATTTTACAACTGATGCATATTTTAAATCTCACACACACACACATGCACATTAGAACATAATTTTAGTCTGTATTTGGTTGTAAAGTGAAAACTTAATGAGGGAGTCAATGAAATTAAAAAAATTTGAATATGACCATTCTCTCTTTTACTTCTCTTCTCTATTAATATTATGCAGCTGCTAACACACCATCTTTGTGTTTTCCTGAGGGAGGAGGGTGTCCTCTACTTGCCTAAGCGTCCAGTAGTTGGATGGGCGTATAGCCATTGATTTCCTACCTGTACACATATAAAATATTACAATGTGAACCATTAGCACTCATATTTTGATTTTTTTTAAACAACTTATGTTCTTTTTTTTTTTTGGTATGTGGGTAGCTCCCTGACTGGGAGTTGAACCCAGGCCGCAGCGCTGACAGCGCCAGCGCCGAAGCCTTAAGCCACTACACCACCAGGGAACTCCCATATTTTGATTTTTAATATTATTTTCCATCAATAAAAGCCAGGGCTCTTTAGAGTATAATTTAATTCAAAAGGATTTATTCTCTTGTTTAAATGCTTTTGAAAATAACCAAGGGTAATTTTAAAAGGACAGAGGAGTTGACTTACAGAGATTTCAACTGACCAAGTAGTAATAATTAGATTTGCAAATAGAAGTTACAAGTTGAAGTAAAGGGCATTTGTCCACTATGGTACTCTAGAGGGGAAAGTTTTATGAAAGGTTCTAAAAGAAAAGCATGTATGAGTTTCCAATAGTGTTTATTAAAATATTGTTTTGTTTCATAAGTCATACACTAAAATTCGTAAATACCCAGGCTAACACTTGGAGAAGACATATAAAAATGTAGCGTTCATAGTATCATTTAAAAATGCTATACTGATTGTTAATGTTGTCAGGTTTACGTTAAAAATATTGCATTAGTGTTGTGTAATAATTTAAAATGTGTTGACTACCTAGAAATCAAACCATGTAAACCCAAGGTAAAATCATCAAATTTATAAAGGTGGTAAGATACACAAGATGTGAAGATCATTTTTTATCTAATTTCTTCACCTATAAAGTTGAACTATTTGAGCACCTAAATTTCTCCCCATCTATGGAAAATAGACTTGTGTAAAATTAGGGTAGGCTACCTCAGAAGTAATGAAAACAACAGTTTGAGATAAAAATAGCTATTCTGACTAGAAGGAGCATGGCTGTGTGTCCACATGCCTGGTTGTGGCTGTGACTTATGCTCCTAGACCTACTGGAGCCCGATTGTTCAGGCTGTCCTTCATGCTACCCATGCCCCAAACCTAAGATGGTAAATTGAATAAAAACCATCAACAAAATAATTTACAATTACCCTGGCAAGCCTAGAAAAATTGGAAAAAAAATAATGTATGGTTAAATAATCTTGAATGCTTATTTAAATGTATCAATATCTGTCATTGTTAGAATCTATGGAAACCTCAGCACACAAAGATGCAAAGATCTTAGTAGTAGTAATGATTACAAAAAACCAAAAAAAAAAAAAAAAGACCAAAAAGATAATGTATCTCATTTTGTGAGTTAAGAGTCATGAGGGATATTATTCCTGGACCCAGCAAATTGAAAAATTTAAAAGATTTGACTTTCTTTTGAGATGTGAACACAAAAAGAAAGTGAACCAAAATTATAAATTAAAAACCATCCTGGTGGTTGCCAGGGTCTGGAAGAGGGGGAGATGGGGTGATCTTGGTCAGTGGTTATAAAGTTTCAGTTATGCGAATGAATAAGTTATAGAGATCTAACATAGAACATGATGAGGGTAGTTAGCGATATATTTATTGTATAGTTGAAATCTTTATGGAATTGTGTTGATTATTCATTCCCAATTGATAGATCTTAAACTGAATCTTCTCTGTAGAATGCCTGTGCATGCACACGCACATGCACACATGCACACGTGCGCGCGCGCGCACACACACACACACACACACACACGTAACCATGTAGAAGTAATGGTTTGTAGTGATCTTTTCACAATGTGTACATATATCAAACCATCAAATTGTACACCTTAAATATGTATGGTATTTGTATGCCAAAACACCAACAGTGTGCCAGATATGTATTGCACAATTAATGATTAATTTTACTTTTAAATGGTGATCTATAAGCTGTAAAAGTAAAAGGTTACTTTCTTTGACAATTCCAAGTTCTTTCTGATTAAATTATCTTACTGTTTCAGCAGATTTTTTATCATTAAAATATATTGTTTCAAAAAAATAGTAACTTGCCACCATTCTTTTTTTTTGTTTTTAACTTACTTATTTATTCATTTGTTCATGCAGTCACTCATTCACAGAACAAACTTATTGAGTGATTGCCATATACCAAACACAGTACTATTAGCTGTGGATACATCATTGAACAATGCTCTCAAAAACCCCTGTCCTCATGGAGTATTCATTGTGCAACGTAGAGACAGACAATAAACAGCAAACCTAGCAAATATTTGCATTATTTGTTATAGTAAAAGATGATAAGTGCTTTGGGGAAAATACAGCAAGTTAAGGCAAATTGGGGTCACTTTGGGACAGGTTTCAATTTTCATGATGTGGCCATGTTCAATCTCATTCAAAGGTGACATTTGAGCAATGAACTTAAAGAGGAGGACAAAGTAGATAAGATATATCTGGTGGAAAATTGTTCCAGACAGAAAAAATGGTCAGGCTAAAGGCGATGTTATCTCCATGAAGATATCTTGATGATCAATTCCTAATCAATTAGAAAATAGTGATGTGGAGCACTTCAGGAAAGGTGGTTTAAATTGCTCGTTATGGCCCAGATTCTGCTGTATTCACAGCACATTCAGTACATTTCTCTCTGCTGGAACGACAATAGCAATGAAAAATAATGATGACACACTCTTGTCCTCAAGCCCGTCTGACAGAGAGAACGATTCCTTTTACAGTGTTGAAACAAGTGGGGGTATAAAACGTTTGGAAAATCCCAGTGAGAAATCTAGGTGCCAAATCGGCCAGATTAGTGTTTAATGTTGCGTCTGACTATTAAATTCTCCTCAAAGGAGGTAATGGAGTTATCATTGGAAGTCATCATCAAAGTCATTTTTGCTCTAGGATGGATCATAAGGTTCTGGAAGCTGGCACCCTGTTGAAGCAGAGTGACCAATGGGAGGCAGGAACTCCTCGAGCATCTACCTGACAAATTGGTAGCTGGGTCCAGTTTGGATTCCACATTTAAAAAAAAACAGATATTCCAACTACTGACAGCTGAAGCCATGTCAGACAAATGCTTAATATAGAAGTGGTCTGCCAAACCAATGTTGTATGATCTTTGGTGTAAGAAAAAGTAAGTGTATCGAGAGAACCTTTTGACGAGAGGTATCCTGACATATATGACTTTTCCCTTAAAAAAAAAACCTGAGTATTTTAACTAAATCAGCATCCAATAATGCTCAGAATAATTTTCTTGCCTTAATGAGCTCTGTCTCCCATTTTCTTTTTCCTGAAAGAGAGGGAGAGAGAGAGAGGGGGGGACGGGAGAGGGGAGAGGGAGAGGGAGGCCTAGCTACTTAGTTATTAGGTGCTCTGGAAGCTAAGCCTATTCTAACTGGGATTTAGCTACAGTTTCCTTTGAAATATTGCCAGGCCATCTATTTCTGTTGTGGGTACCAGTGCTTCAGGGTAAATGCTATGTTATTATTTTCACTGGGAAAAAGCTCTCAAATTTCATTTCTGTATCACAAGGCAAATATGTGTCTACTTGTTTTGGGAGGAGAAGGTACAAGATTTTTATTTCCTCATGACAAAGGACTATTTTTTTTAAATACCCTGGTGTGTGGAGCTCAAAGGCTACTGAGGCAGAGGGTAGATAAGTTTATTAAGGAGTCAAGAATTCACTTGGGAAGAAAAGGACTAAGACCTTGACAAAATATTTTTGGGGGTAGGATGGGTGAAGAGACTGAAGGCTGGGATATTTTGAACAGAGTAAGCCCTCAGAGACCCGCAGATAGGAAAGGACACCAGGCAGACTCACCAGGACCCAAAGAGGAGGGAATCTTATGATTCCTTAAGAGTCTGTGAGTAATAACAGCTTGGGTTCTCCTAAGAAAGAGTTAGCCCTGGGCCTAGTGTGAAATTGCTGGGGAAAGCTTCTACCCCCTCAGCCCTGGGGCATCTTATGGAAAACTGTTTTGGTATAAACTAAGAAATGTATATCTGTAAAAAGTTGTAGCACTCCAGGAGTTCTTGCTCACACACTTGAGGAATGACTGTGTCCTGTGCTTGGGTCGGTTCTGATGGTTCTCCTAGTAACGAGGAAAGGGAGAGCATTTCTCATTGTCTGTTTGCACAGAGAGGGCTTCAGGAGTCAGTCCCAGCATGCTTTAGCACATCGGTGGGACATTCTGGAATACTTTACCATGATTTTAGCATCCTCAAGCCTCTAAGACTTGAGTTCTGTTTCCAGGAATGTGGGAAGATTCACTAAATGTTGATCCTTGGACTGAAAAAACAAAACAAAAACGAAGAAATTACTATATTTTGCCTAGGAGGGGAATCTCAGGGTAAAAAGAACGAAACAAAACAAGAACTTTTCCTTATTTCAAGAAGGACCCTTCAAGTCACTTACAATTTAACATTAAAAAGTTGTGACCTGATGCTGTGCCCAAAGTAAAATAAGTGGTATGTATATGAGGGCTGTCCTGAAAAAATCCAGCCATTGTCAATGTAACAGGAATGGTGACATGCTGGATACTTTCTGGACAGCCCTCGCCTGAGGTGGGACTTTGCAAGGCCACACAACGGGTTAGAGGGAGCGCCAACCACGTTTCCCAGCTGCTGGGCCAGTTCTCTTCATTCCGCTGCTTGCTGCTTTCGACGTGATTGCCTTCCAGCTCACAGTTCGGGATTGTGCCTGCTGTGGTTGACAGTTGTGACATTATCATACCCGGAATCATTTCTACTCTTTCTGGTGGTAACACTTCCATTTTTGTTTTTACGTAAACTTCCTTCAATTTCTGTTTTTATGTAACCTCCCTTCAATTTTTGTTTCCACGTAGCCATCCTGCCGTTATTCACAGAAGAAGTTTTCAGGTGGGAATTTTATCCTCAACCCAGGGTGGGTCTAAGCCTATTCATGTATTCGGGCCCCCAGGTCAGAACGCACGCCACTCAGCCTGGGACCCGAAACTGAGCGAATGTGAGGACCCCGGAGGATGCTTTCGGGGGGACTGCTGTTCTCTGCTGGTGCTGTTGGGATACTGTGAGAGCCTGAAGGTGGAGGTAGGTGACAATCCAGCAGCCCCGGGAGAGGCATAGCTGAGAAACACTTTCTATCTTTCCCAACTGCCTTTCCGTGTTTCCTTTAAAATGTCATTTGCCCAGTGTATTTGCAGACCTGAAAATAAAGGAGAGCCATAGTAAGATGGCCTAGGGCACCCATTTAAGTATGGTAGGGATGGCCAGCAGTAACCTATGAGTGTCATCTGTTTCAGAGAATAAAGGTTGATTCAGGAAGTCACCGTATGATCACCCTTACGTGTTTCGTTTATTGCAAGCTGTGTCCAAGCCAGGCTGGACCGAAAGCTGGTCCTGTTCAGCCCTGGCTCTGCTGAGCTGTCTGGCCCTGCGCTGCAGTGCACTGGCTCGGGCTTCCGGTTTTGAGACAGTGATGGCAGTTTTTGGTGCCGGCGGTATGTTTCTTGTGGAGAAGAGAAATGGAAGGTTAGAAATGCATTATTGAGAGAGAGACATTTTATTTTTCAAAGTGACTGAAGTATATTTTGTTTTCAGGGTGCCTGAGGCCAAAAGAATGTCTCTGGCATCAAATGTACTGGAGATGCAAATAGATGTTGCTAAGGCTTTCTGGTGAATAGATTAAGTACCCCTAAAGTATCCCGGTGTGTTCTCAGGGTAGAGCACCTCACCGTCTACTTGCTCATTCCACCTGCTGACTTGCCGATTTCTTCCGTTGCCTTTGAGAGTCCGAGAGAGAGAGGTTTATGGCTTTGATGGGGGGTGACTAGGCGTCCGAGTTCTGAACAGTGAACTCCACAGTATGTAAGAGGCTTCACCCCTGATACCCCAGGGATCGGGGGTAATCGTGATAGCTAATAGTTGCATGGAAGAGGCTGGCGGATGGATTTCTTCCTGTCATTCAAGTAAAGCCGCTTGGAGTGAAAACACATTTGTAGTTGGTGACAGGCATGTGGGCAAGTTAACATTTGTCACTGTAAAAGGTGGAGACAAAAATGAAGTATGTAGCCAAAGTTAGTATTAAAGAAAATTCACAAGTGAAAGTCTCTTCTTTCTTTCTTTCTTTTTTTAAAACGTATTCTTGAACAACCAAGACTGTCACACTGCCTCTTAGCTCATCAGGAAGCCTCTTATTTTCAGATGGTCTTTTGCTCTGATTATTCTTTTCTGTCTTCCTTTTCATCTTTTTTTCCGTTTCACCTAATTCCAACCATGCTTGTCTGATATCCCATTCTTTCACAGTGTTTCTAGGTGTCCAGTATTAATCTTAAAAATGAACGTGTAGATGGATAATTACTATAATTTTTGCACTATAAAGGTATTTGCATCTTCGGGAGGTGGAATGCCCTATCCCAAATTAGAATATTTGATTACGGAATATTAAGCACCATGGAAAGTGAACAGGAATGTTTTTTTTTTGTTTGTTTTTTTTTTTTGGTGGGGAAAGTGTTTCCATGGTCCCTCTTAGATAACATTAACTGGACAGTGACTTACTCTGCTTATGTTGCCCGTATACAAGTGGGCATGAGATGTGTAGCTATAAAACTCTAGGCCTCTGAGCCAAACGTGAGGTGTAGCTGGACAGAAAGTAACAAAAGATAATAACTTTTACAACAGTGCTTGAACTTCTTTATATGGCCCTTAAGCATGAAGATTTTTCATGTGAAGAGTTGGAGAAAACCATATAATTTCAACAATAACAACAACAATAAAACCTACACAGGGCTTTCTGACTTTTGTGTTGCAAACGGATTACAGATATGTCCTAAAATATTGATTTTAAAAAAAATCCCAGTGATTTTTGAACTTGAGCATGAATCAGAAGCCTGGGAGGCTTGTTCACACACGAACTGCTGGATCCCACACCCAGAGTTTCTGATTCTGTAAGCCCTGAGCGAGGCCTGAAAAATCTGCATTTAGTACGTTTCTAGGTTCTTCTGCTGCTGTTGATTTTGGGGACCACATTTGAGAGCTACCTATTTAGACTTTGGGGCACCTAGGTTAGGTCATTAAGTAGGCACTTAAAGAGCCACACCTAGCAGTCCTAAATGTCATATGCTTGCTCAGCACTAAGGCGATGCGCCACCCTGTAAAAACCTACCTTAGCACCCGTGAAAGCAGCCCAGATTGTTGCTGGAGCAGATTATGTGCACAACCTGGAACACGACTTAAGGTGAACTGTGCAGGTGTGAGGGTCAGAGAGAGCCATAAGAGAGGCCCTGGAGGGTGTTGTTGTAGAAGGGGCTCACAGGTCTGTCTGTGTGTGGCATGTGTGTTGTCAGTGCATACAAAGCTAGGGCTGGATGACGTTTCTCTGGATGCGTAGTCTTCAAATGCGAGGCTCTCTGTTATTTTTGAAGTATCTCATTTACAAATTTTTGGGGGAGTTTGAAGTCCATTTGCATTACTATAAGAAATTTCAGCATTACATTAGTAAATGAGAGAAAATGCTTTGAGGTCAAATAAAAAAATAATAAAAAATAGAGTTTCTGAATATAACTTCAATTTGCTATTTTTAAACAGCTATAAAGATAGAAAAATGTTTTTTTGGGTATTTTATTATCTATATGTGAACAAAGTTTTTTTTTTGATGTGACTCCCAAGGATTTGAAGAAAGATTATTATTAAAAATCATGGTTAGTCACTGCCCATAGCCTGCTCAATCATAAAATCAAACATAAAAATCTATTTTTATGAAAGCAAGCTCAAGCTTCTCATTGAAGAAAAAAAATGGAAAAGCCTTTATTTTTAAGTTTCATATAAATTCAGTAGTTAATACTGTTTCTATCACTTTGACTCTATTTTCCTAACATTGTTATATTGTTATAGATGTAACTTTTTTCACCAAGCCCTCTATGAACCCTCCTAAACCCATTGCAGTTTATCCTGTGTGTCACGCAGATATAATCATTCTTTATGTGTACTGTAACCTGCAAATGGTTGGGAGGCACCGCCATGGTCCCCACTGCATGTTGATGAGCAAGGCAAAATTTAAAATTATGCTATCTGCTTTTATATCTAGAGCTGTAGACAGTAAACCACATTAGAGCAGATTTGTGCTATTATTACAAGAATCAATTCCATTTTTCCTCTTGAAAAATAGTTTTCAGGTAAGAAGGCACCGGTTGCTTCAGAGGAAATAGGAAACAGTGTGTATTTTTGTGGTTTCACAAAGACTGCTTTCCTCATTTTGTGTGTGGAAGTATACAAGGCCTGTCCAGAAAAACTCCAGCCATAAATGCCACTATTTTTCATATTACAACGGCTGGTGCTTTCCAGACAGCCCTTGTATATATGGACATGGGGAAGAAGTAGAGAAATCCACACAAAAGATAAGGATCCTCCTAAGAAGAAAGTGTTCAAGAACCCCATCAGTTTTTTGTTTTTTTTGATATTCACTGTTGTCATCGCGAACATCTGTAACAGATTAAGATGGCTTCAACTAAGGCCTCCATGGGCCCTCAAAAGAAATTCACCTTCTAAGAAGTGGAAATCTGATTGATGACTGAGATTCAGAACCACCTCAGAACCACCTACCATCACAAGGGAAGAGTTATTCAGACACAGCGGTTTTCAAAGGGGGTGACCCCTTTCTGATCCAGGTTCTCTGACGCAGAGGTCAGTATTTGAGAACAAGGAACAAACTGAATATACATTGAGCATGGGTTCTTACTTAGGTGCTGATACTTGTGGGCCCAAGTAGATGACTGCCTTAACCAAATGTGATATTACAAACAATGCAGTGATTGTTCCTCAAAGTAACACACACACACGCGCGCACATACACACCACACACACCACACGCACACACCACACGCACACATCCACACACACACACATGTGTACACACACACATACACACACACATGCACGCACACACACACACCACACTCACACACTCACACACACCACACACACACATGCACACACATACATGCACACACACACACACATGCACACATACCACACTCACACCCACACACGCACACACACGCATGCATGCACACATGCGCACACACACAAATGCACGCACACGCACACACACACGCACGCACACATATGCACACACACGCACACATACCACACTCATATCACACACACACACACCACACCCACCCACACACACACACCAGGCTCAGACAGCATTACCTTCAAATGGTTGGGAGATGAGTTTTCAGCGGCCATGATGGCAGCTCACAGTGGAGCCAACGTTGACGGATCAGAGTTTTCACTCGTGTTTGCTTGGCATTTGGGAACAGGGGTGACTCCCTTGTTCTAAGTCAGTGTTTTTGGTTCTTAGATAATTCCAGTGACCACAGGGAAGAAAGAAATAATGAAATGGGAGGGAGGGAGGGAGGGAGGAAAGGAGGGAGAGAGATCAATGGAGAGATGGCTGTTAGGTCGCTAAGTTGACCAAGGTGTAGGCTTGAGTAATGAATAAATATTACAAGGTGGTGAAAGGCACCAAGTGGATGATACAATGATTTTATATATTTAGAAATATACTTATATATTATGATCCCCTTTTCTTACTTGCTGCCATTTCCCTCGTTAGCCATGTGAGACATTGCAGGTATGCTTAGCTGGTGTAATGAATAGCAAATGTCATAGGGCGTGGTTTGTAGTCAGGTGTTTGCGGGGTCTGGGAGAGTTCCAGTGTGAGGGGGAGATGGGGAGCAGGTCTCCTTCTGACCCATACTTGAGTGTCCACTCCTACCAGGTCTGCACTTGCAGACTCCAGTGCAGGAATCTTTCAACACACTTTCATCCAACGTACATGGCAAAATTCTGTTCTTTGGAATAGTCTAGCTCAAATACATTGTGACTTATTTTTTTCATTCCAAAATAATTTATAGTCAAGGAGGAAAATAACAAGGGAGATAGAGAATCATTGTTCTTTTCTTTAAAGTCTTGGTCTTGAATAATTGTGCCTGTGAATCTGTGACTCTGATCTAAAGCCTTGGTATTTTGATAATGCCCCATATTTGAAACAAAACTAAAAAATGAAAGAATACTCCTGAAAATGGGCTACCCTAAATGGGATTATTTCCAAATCCAAAAAGTACAATTTATACATGTACGCACACATACCCACTCAATGCTGACAACCTTAGTCAGATGTTCAAGTTCTGTTTTTATTTAATTTTTTATCATTTAAACTCATTTAATTTTTATCATTTAAACTCAGTTAAACACTATCAAATTGTTTCATTCTGGAAAGTGAAAACATTATTATTCTTTATAATATTCTGCTGATTATTATCCTTAGTAGCCATAGCTCCCACAGGAAGTGAGGAAGTTATGAGGTTTTTTTTCCTTGCATATTTCTGATAGGAGAAAAAGGGAAAATGACTAAAGAAGTGGAATAAAAATATAATTATAAAATGGTAACTTGCTTCATTATTTTCATGTGCCAGAGCTGAGGGACCATGGGGAAAATCAACTACTGAGAAATGTTGCATTTTAGTAGCTAGAGAAAAGAAAGTTTCACCAAATTCAGTAGAATGTGTGCAAACAAGTAAAGTTATTAAATAATTTTAAGAAAGAAATGATCTTAATCTTAATTCATATTACAAAGGGGAGAGCTGGGTAGACACACACACACACACATGCACACACACACACATGCACACACACACATGCACACACACACATGCACACACATGCACACACACATACGCATGCACATGCGCACACACACACACTCACACACATACATACTCACACACGCACACATGCACACACACGCACACACGTTTTCTCTTTTGGATCTAGCAGAAGCTATAGAACTGCAGTCTTTTCTGCAAATGGATTTGATAATCACAAGTCCCAAATACTTTTTTATTGCACTCAAGGGAACATAATTACATTTGAAGGGCTGGGAACTCTCAAAACACTTAGGAAACTTGATACTCCCAAGAGATTGCAGCGGCTGAAAGTTTAAGTGGGTTAACAAAGCGTTTGGATAACATCCCTGGATGGCTGAACCTTAATTAGTCATTTAAAGGCAATCGGAAGCTTAAAGGCAGTGGTCTTGTAAAGATATGTCACCACAAAAGCAAGAGTCCCTTTCAGACAGTTTAAGAGCCAGGTTTTTGTCCAGTTCTTGTACTCTTATCCTTAAACATAAGGTCTAGTTACCTTCATACTCTGGGACTTTATATATAGTTGAGTTTTTGTCGTGGTCCCCAGGTAACATGGTAGCTAGTCCAGGCTGAACCTCAGATAGCACTAGACAATCTCATCCTAACCGATAAATTCCAAATTAAATATTACGTACCGGGAAAGAGTGAAGATCATTCCTGAAGTTTATTTTATAAGAAATCTACGTTTGAGATTACTTCTTTATCTTCCTTTGCCTATTCTCTTCTTCATAATTTCCTTTAAAAATACTATAATTATAGGCATAATTCAGATATGATTATATTGTGTAAGTAAAAACAAAGGGGAAGAAATCACATAACATGACTGAACAGGAATCATTTTGACCCCTTCCATTTCTGATACACTAAAGGTCCGAAGAGGTTTGAATATGTGATATAGACTGCAAAAATGTCTCAAATTCTCCATCTTTCCCTCTATGTGCACTCTTTGCAATGTAATTTTGCAATCCCTCCAGTGAAGAGGTGCTTTATGTTACCAGCTCTTATTTAGATGGTGGTGTTACTTGCTTTGGCCAATAAATTAAATGGAAATGCTGGCATGCAGCCTAGACCTCAGGAGGCCTGGAACTATTTTAGACTTCTCTTTGAGCCTGTGGCACTGACACAAAAACAAGTCTGCTGGAGAATGAGAGACCACATGGAGACAAGACCTGGTGGTCATCTCCCAGACTAACTAACTAGCTGACAGCAGATGCGTGAGCCTGGTTAAAAAATCGCAGTAATTGTGCAGATGACCTACAGATCCATGATTAATAACACATGCTTCTTGTTTTATGATCCTGCATTTTTCAGTGGTTAGTTATGTAGTAATAACTAAATAAAAAGGGAATAAGGCATATAATTGAATTACTTGTTAGCTGTGTATTATCATAAGTATGTGGCTTCCCACTGTCTTCCCTCAGTGTTTCCTTGGTCATCTTTAGTGATTTTGAAATAAGTGGTCATGTATCAAATCCAGAAGAATAAGAAGAAAGCTGTGGACCAAACTTAAGGAAATACATCTGATGAAATATCGCTCTTCCATAGAATGGATTATCAGAAAAATACAAGTGTGTATTTGTATGTACTTAATAATATATCCTTAAAATATGTATAAAGCAAAATAGGAGTGAATTAATTATAATGAAGTTAATACTCTCAATAGATAAATATGAATATTTGAAGAGAAAGATTACCAAAATAAACCGAATAGAATATTGTACTCAACAACTGCAGAATGCACTCCCCCCAAAAAAAATATTTTTAAAAATTAACCACAGACTAGGTCATAAAGCTCAACCAATTTCCAAAAATATATCTATCTATCTAGAAAATAGCTATATAAATTTTGGACAGAGCAGACTTCAGAGCAGGAAACATTATTAGAAATAAAGAGGAGCATTACATAATAATGAAGTGGTCGATTCTCTAAAAAGATCTATCAGTCCTAAATGTGAATGTGCCAAAAAGCATCAAAATATGTGAGTAGAAACTAATAGAACTGCAAGGAGAAATGGATTAATTCACAATTGTGGCTGGAGACATCAACACCCCTTTTTCTGAAATGGACAGATCCAACAGGTAGAAAATCAGTAAGGACTTAGTTTAACTCAACAACACAATCCATCAACTAGATATAATGGACATTTATAGAGTACTTTATTAACAACCACAGAACACATATTTTTTTCTCAAGTTCTCATGGAACATTCACCCAAACAGACCACGTACTGGGCTGTAAAACACATCTTAAAAATTAAAAAAAATAGAAATTATAGAATGTCTGCTTTTAGACAACATTGAAATTAAAGTAGAAATCAAAACAAAAACTCATGAACACAGTCAATAGTTTAGTGGTTACCTAAGGGTAAGGGGGGAGGGGGATGGGGAAGGAGGGAGAGGCACCAAATTCATGGTGGTGGAAGGAGAACTGACTGGGCAATGGACACACAATGCAGCACATAGATGGTGTATTGTAGAATTGCACACCTGGAACCTGTGTAATTTTTACTAACCAATGTCACCCCAGTAAATTTAACAATAAAAATTAAATAAGTTGCCAAGAGAAATTTTTAAAAAGTAAAAAAAAGAAGAACGATCTGAAATCAATAATCTAAGATTATACCTCAGGAATTAGAAAAAGGAGAGCAAATGAAGTCCAAAGTAGCTCCAAAGAGATAAAATATGGAGCAAAAATAAATGAAGTCGAAAAGAGGAAATCAATAGAAAAAAATCAATGCAATCAATAAAACCAAAAGCTAGTTTTTTGAAAAGATCAATAATATTGATAAGCCTCTAGCCAGACTAATAAAAAAAGAGGACAAAAATGACTAATACCAGAAATAAAAGAAGGAACATCATTACAGATCTTAAGTACATTAAAATGATAATAAAGAAATACTATGAACTCAGTGCCCACACGTTTGATAAGCTGCAACATAAAGTATAAAACTACAGTGGTTCTAAAAGAAGAAATAGGAGAATATCTTTGTAAATTTGAAATTGGGAAATGTTTATTAAGTTTTATTAAAATGTAGTAAACATAAAAATTGATATATTGTGTTTAATGGAAACCAACAACTTGCTCTTTGCAAGACATCGTTTAAAAAATGGCAAGCAAAGAACTGAGAGAAATATTTGCAGCACATATTATCTGATAAATTCTAATAGTATGAAGCTCTTCATTTATATTTCATGTACTCTTCTGTGTGAGAATTAAAATTCTCAAAGGTTAAAACCAACAAATAAAAATAGCAACGTAATTTCACGTTTCCATTATCATGTTTCAACTAGCAAAATTCTTAAAGAGAACTTTCAGGATGACACAGAGATGTGTTCCTGCACGGACACAGCTCCCTTTTCACCCTGGATGGATCAGCTCTTTTCCTACCTCCATTGTAGGAAAAGTTAGGCAGAATGAAATAGAAATTTTCCAGTGAAATATTTCATAGACAGGGCAGGGAGCATAGAACAACCTGGAAATGTATAGTCACTCACATATACATACTCATGGACATGCAGATTTTCTTTTTAATTCCAGTCTTTATGCTACTTTTTCTTTAGACACTGTACCTTCTTCTCAGAACATGATAAATCTATTGAATGTCTGAGAGGCGTCACTGGTGGGCAGTTACTATTCCCCATGTGCAGAATAACCCTGGAAGGCCATTACTGTGTCCAGTCATTTGGGACCTAGCAGAGCCCCATTGCACAGCCTACTGCGTCAAGGTATATTGATGACAGGTTAATCCTGCATCTGAAATACGTATGTTATTTGGTAGTTTAAATGGAAAGTTTCACAGGCATCTTGGATATGTAAAGTTTTGGAAGGTATCTTGTGCATGAAGCTCCTGTGTTTTTATGAGTCTTTTTTATTCCCAAAGTTGTGCTTCTGCTATTGATGAGGCTGAGGCTGTTTGCACCATGGAAAACCTTGCTGCTTTCACTTGCATTGATTTTGTGCTGGTGCTGCTCACCGGGGAGTCACTGTTAGAATCGCTTGTGGAAAAGGAAAAGCATGCAACCCGTGTTCAGACAGCTGTTGTGGCCAAGTAACTTACAGAACCGTTCCATAAACTACTTGTGTCCATACCCAAAGAAAGAGGAAATTTAGTCTGTCTAGCCAAAAAACAAAACAAAAAAATTACCTAAAAGGTTTCCAAAATTGCAATACAAAAATGTTAGATATTCTTTAAGATTAGTGTTTTTTTTTTTAATTGAAAGGTATTACACTGATACAGTAAACAATTCAAATAATATAAGAATGTACACAATGAAAACAAGACTCCCTCCACTCTTGGAACCTCTAATGTGCTTCCATGGGGCCAACCATATTGAACAGTTTCTTGTGTACTGCCAGAAATGGTTTATAGACACGTACAAGCATGGACTATTGTGTGAATTTTAGGATAAACAAGGGCCGTCTGGAAAAAATCCAGCCATAAATGCCTCTACTTTTCATATGACATGGCTGGATACTTTTCAGACATCCCTCATGTACATATATACACACAAAAATAAAACAAAACAAAAAGAGAAGTAGATGCTAATGTGTTAAATTTATTTTTAATTTACATATGGTAAAATTCACTCTTTGATGTGCAGTTCTATGAGTTTGACACAAGTATAGAGTCATGTAAACAACATAAAATACAGAATAAATCCATCACTCCTCGTCCTAAAAATATCCCCCATACTAGCTCTTGTAGTCAAATCCTTTCTCAACTTTTAACTTCTAGTGCTCACTGATCTGTTTTCTTCCCTCTAGTTTTGCCTTTTCTAGAATATCATATGTGGAAACTTTCAGTCTAATTGTTTCCCTTTGGCAGTATACATTTGAGATTCATATATGAGGTATGGCAGTTTGTTTCTCTTTATTGACCAACAGCATATCACTGTATGGATGTTTATGTACCACAATTTGTTTATTCATTTCCCAGTTGAGGAATATCTGGGTTGTGTTTCAGGTTTAGATGATTAAGAACAAAGCTTTTATAAATATTTCACAGGTAGGTTTTTGTGGAAACAACAGTTTTTATTTCACATGGATAGTTACCTAGGAATGGATGCATATTGTTTATAACTTGATATATTTTGAATATTATTTAATATTAGCATTAAAAAGCACATATAACATACACACCCCACAAACTGACTTCTCTGAAGAGGATGTATCTCAAGCTCCCTCTGTTACTACCCAGAAATACCCCATGGTATTAAAAGAGGCATGAGTTTAATTTCTCTTTTTTGCTATAATTCTGTAATTTTTCTAAAATGAACAACTATGTGTTATCTAATAATAAGGAAACAACAACCAATTCTATGTCCACTTTTTGAAAGTGCTTTAAAAAAAAGATCCTGAATTTAATTGACTTAATTTTTTCAAATCTTTTAATATTTTGTAACAAAATTCAAGCAACAGTTTCTTAAGTCTATTTTAGTTTGTAAACATAAGCTGCCTAACCTCCTGAATCATTTTGTTTACTAAAGTTCTTGCTAATGCTGTTGTCCCATGTTGCTATCCAAAAAATTCACTTATAAATAAGCACAGTGAGTATCTCTGAGTTGACTGGTTACAGCAATTTGAAAGCCTTTAATTCAGTGAAATAATTGGTTATATGAAAAAAGGACAAGAAATGACTGGCTTGGTATTTAAGAATTGTGTAAATAGCCATTGTGTAATTTTCTCAAGAAGAAAAATTTAAATTCAGGTAATTTAAGTATAAATTTATAAAGTTTCTTAGATTGTTGCTCCTATAAATATACTTGTGGGCATCTCAAGGCAATTGGTCTCTTTGATTTATAGATAATATTATGGTGACGAGTTTAATTAGAGGTATTTACCATATATATTCCCATCATATTTTTCTTTTAGTGATTAGAGGGTCCTTGTTAAAGCACATCCCTGATAAATCCTGCCTTACACTGTGGGCTGAATTGTGACCCCCCCCCAAATATGTATGTTGAAGCCCTAACCCTAGTTTCCTAGTAGTCCCCTTATGATAGAGCAATTCCTTATTTACTCTGTGATTAGATAGATATTCTTTCATTAAGAATCATTGTCAACACATCTTGGACCCCATATAGAATTCTCATCTATCTTGTGCATCCTGCTCATGCTGCCCTGTGTTTCCAGAACTTGATCTCTCCTCAGAATTTTGACAAACTTTCCCATCGATTGCCTCACTCTCATCTTCTCAGAGTATAAGTTTTTATTAAATGTGAGAGGGCAAAGAAAATAATCTTTAGTTCTGACAATAAAGACTTGGTTTTGTATTTTATTATTTGTGTTGTATTTGTACGTATGTTTTCATTATAAGCACTTCTATCAGCTATTGGAATACCCAATGTCTACGATGTTCAGGGGCTGTCCAGAAAAAATCCAGCCATAAACGCCTCTATTTTTCATATAACGTGTCTGGATACTTTCTGGACAACACTTGTATTATAATTATTAAGGTATATAGAAGAAGTGTATTTGTCCAATTCTTTTAATATTGTTACAGTTTTTATGTAATATTGCCAGATATTATAGACTTTGGCAGAGTATGGGGTCTGATAGGTACTTGATTAATTATAAGAATGAATAATAAATTAATAAGTGGGAATTAGTGTGATTTGAGATATAAACTTAAGGGAAAAGATGCCTTAAACCAACCACTGAAATTTCATGTACAAATATTAACAATGAGGTTAGTCATGATTTTTGGAGGTGCGTGTGTGCGTACTGTAAGCCATGGGGATCAATCATTTCAGAAAGGAGATAGATTGAAAGACTTTGACAGGTGACAGATTTAGTCTGTAAATTGAGTTCTTTGAGTTGTCACTGACTTGATAAGTGATCGATGAAAAATGAAACTATTTTGTAATAAGAAGCAAAATAGAGACACCTAGACAAGAAAGGAAAGGCCTTGTTGATAATGGCTGGCATTTCAGTATGTGGATGCTAGATGGTGATTGCAGATAAAACCGAAATCATTTTTTGTTTGGTGATTGCAGGTGGCCATAGGGAGCTTTAAAGTTCCAAATTCAGTAAGTAATCAAATGGCCAACAGATATATGAAAAAATGCTCACCTTCAGTAGCTATTAGGGAAATGCAAAGCAAAACCACCATAAGATCCCACCTCACACCTGTGAGATTAACTATTATCAACAAGATAAGGAACAACAGGTGTTGGAGAGGATGTGGAGAAAAAGGAAACTTCATGCACTGCTGGTGAAATGTAAATTGGTACAACCACTGTGGATAACAGTATGGAGAACCCTCAAAAAATTATGAATAGAGTTACCATATGACCCAGCAATCCCACTTCTGACTACCTAAAAATTTGAAAACCTTAGTCTCCAAAGATATATGCACCCCAATGTTTATCACGGCACTATTCATGGTCACCAAGTCATGGAAACAGCCCAAGTGTCCTTTGACAGACAACGGGCTGAAGAAGCTGTGGTACATATACACAATG
Organism: Lyroderma lyra; assembly: GCA_004026885.1. NCBI lineage: Eukaryota > Metazoa > Chordata > Mammalia > Chiroptera > Megadermatidae > Lyroderma > Lyroderma lyra. Next base: position 71,900 of record PVJL010005178.1, read on the forward strand.
GAGTATTACTCAGCTATAAGAAAAGATGAAATAGGGCCATTTATGACAACATGAACCTTGAGACCATCATGCAGAGCAAAATAAGCCAGACAAAAAAAAAACCAAGAAACATATGATTTCACCCATATGTGGAACACAAAGCTGAAAGCAACAAAGAAGCAAAAACTCATGGACCCAGCCAATAGTTTAGTGTTAGTGGTTACCTGAGGGAGGAGGGGGGAAGGAGAGAAGGGACAGGGTCTCAAATATAGGGTGATGGAAAGAGAACTCACTCTGGGTGACGAACACATAACACAACACATCGATGACATATTGTAGAATTGTACACCTGGAACCTACGTAATTTTTACTAACCAATGTCACCCCAATAAATTTAACAAAAAAATTAAAAAATTAAGTAAGTAATCATGGATAAAAAGATGTAGATTTTTCTAATCCATATAAAGAGAGTACAGAATCTTGATATTGTGATTAGAGTTGTAGGGCAATGGAAAATTTAACAATTAGAGTAGGATTTTATGTTCTCTTAGAGAATTTACTAATATTTTCATGTCTGAAACCAGTTAATTTGTCTTCTTTCAAACTTACACTATTCATTAAAGCTGTAATTTCTTAAGTGTAATCGAGAAAATTAGTAGAAAGCAACACTTCAGTGGACCCCACCCAGATCACGGGTTTAATTTAGTCTAGTCTTCCTTTATGCAAACAGGTAACAGCAATAATTGTACCATTGGGAGGTGTCTGTTTTGGTCACCAGTTGTCACAGTGAAATGGATCATGGAAGGTGAGATGTAGATAATAAAAGGTGGTGAGTGACAAACATCATCTAGGAGACTGGGCATCCAGTCCTCAGGACATTTGTGAGATGCCCCAGGGGACTCCCAGGACTATTTGGAAGAATATTTGGAGAGGCTGAAACCTGAAAAGAGCAGAAGAAGGTCAAGATAGAGAAATCTCCTTATTGTCACTTTATTCTTACTAGCTAAAATTATTTGACTTTAAAAGATTTTGTATAGGTAGAGAGAATGGTCAAATTATCATAATCCAGGTGTGTTAGTACCACAAACTTGGCGGTTAAAACCATAGAAACGTATTTTCTCACAATTCTGGAGGCCAAAATTCTGAAGTCAGTGTCACATGCCAGTGGGGCTACACTCGCTCTGCAGACTCTAGAGGAGAATTTGTGCCTTTCCTCGGGTGGCTGCTGCAGCCCTGGACTTGGGCCTGACCCCTCCGCCCAGTCTCTGCTGTGACTGCGTGTTGCCTTCTTTCCTGCCTCTGACAAAATCCTCTGGCTCGCTCTTTTAAGCACACCCGTGACTGGATTCAAGGCCCATCTGGGTAGTCCAGGAGAATCTCCCTGTATCCAGATCCTTAATTCAATCACATCTGCAAAGGTTTTTTTCCCTTGTTAGGTAACATTTATAGGCTCCAAGGAAGAGGATCTGAAAATGTTGCGTGGCTATTAACCAGGTCAGAAAAGACAACAGCAACAACTAATTAAAAAGAAATAAAAGAGGACATCCTGGGCTGACAGCCTCTACTTCCACTCCTGTTTGCAAAATTTTGTTTTCATCTTCATCCTCATTTCAGTCTATCTTCCCCTGTTAATTCAGTTTTGCCATGTTGGAAAAGTTATCCACCATAAGTGCATATAAGTATCACCTGGGTAGTTTCTAAAACCATAAATGCTCAGGCCCACGCTCAAACCATTGACATAGAACCTCTGGGAATGGGGCCTGTACATCAGATTTATTAAAGCTTTCCAGGTAAGTCCAACCTGAAGCCAGGGTTATGAACCCCTGCAATAAAGGTTGCAAATCATGCCTGATTTATGGGACTGTATAATGGTATGATGGAAACCACTGGCTTTGAAACCTGAGTTTGAATGTTGTCTCTGACTTCTGTGTGAGCTACAGGATCTCAGATAAGATACTCTGGTGCCTAAATTTATTATAAATAATAAATTAATATCGATGCATATGTACATTTATCTGTATATACAAATATGTATTCATTTATAGTATATTTAATATTCATGCACATTTATAATATAAATAAGAATGTTAAACAAATTTATGGATGTCAGAAACTATGCTAAATTGTATAACACTATATGGTGAATGATAGTGACGAAATAAAGAGGAGAACAGTTAATGATGGCGATCCATTTGAGACTTATACTATAATGGAGGAAAGAGACATTAATCAATTGGTCTCCCCAAATATGTGATATTGAGGAGAAATGGTGCTAAAATACTCTATAATGGTATTGGTAGTGTTTCTACTTAGTCAAAAAGGTCGTGAAAAGCTCCTCTAAAGAAGTGATACTTGTGATGGGATTTGGAGGATAAGCAGGAGTTACTTCAGCAATGGGAAGAAGGAAGAACACTTTGGGAAAAGGGACCATCATGTGCAAAACCCACATCTTGAGCGAGATTGGTGAGCACCTGGGCTGGAAGTAAGCCAGGGACCAGTGGAGAGAGAAGGCAGTGACTTGCGGGACAAGGCTAGTGTGGGCAGGTAGCACTAGTTACGGGGCCGTTCATGCAGTCTCCTAAGCCGTGGTAAGGAATCCCACCTTCATCCTAAACACAGTGGAAAGCCACCCAAGAGTTTTAATTGGGGACAGTGAGGAAATAGGGGTGGTAATGTCACGTTGGGACCTGGAGAGGAGCCAGTGTAGATGCAAATAAATGAGGGAGTGTGATTTTGGAAGAGTTAAGGAAAAGATGGTTTAGGTGACAGTGATAAAAGGAGAGGTAAGGGCAGATTGAAGAGACGAACAGGAGATGAAATTTACGGGCTTGGGGAGGACAGGTGGGGCAGGAAGCCATGATGACGCCTACGGTTTTGGTTTGTACGACTGTGATATAATGGTGAGACAGTTCCTGTGTTGGGAAAACTAAAAGAGAGGCAGGTACAGGGGAGAAGATCCAGAGATTTGATTTCATGCTGTCTACTTTGGCATTTTTATGAGTTATTTAAGAAGCACGGAGCTGGCATTTGGATATGGAGGTCTGTAGCTAAGAACAGGAGTTTAGGAAGAAAACAGGTATTTGTGAGGTTTTCTAGTGACAGAGCTTTGGTTGAGGAGATCTGAGAACTCAAGGCTGAGTTTTGAAGAATTCTGGTATTTATTGGTGAAGGCAAAGGAGGAAAAACTTCAAAATTTTGCAAAGACTATAAGAAAGGTAAGGAAAAAATGTGGAGAGTATTTTTTTTTTAGAAATTCCCCCAAAGACAATTTTATTTACAGGGGCATATTGAAGAAATTTGAATATTGTTTATAAATGAGGTAAGATAAGGACTAGGAATACTCCCCGGGCTTTGATGATATGGAGATTATTGGTGATCCCTGGCTGACTGGTACTGAGGAGATACATCAGCATATAGCCAGACTGAAAATTATTGGATGGTGCATGGAAAATGAGAAATTGAAACACAAGGTATAAATGAGGGTTTTGAGAAATATGGCTGTGAACAAGGAAAAAAGAGAATGAATTACTCAACATGGTTAAAATGTTGAGGGATTTGTACTTTATTCGTTTTCATAGGGCAGGTTGAGAGCACTTATTAACAGTGGGAAGCGGGATTATAAGAGTAACAGTGTATGTTCCTGAGAAGGAAACATTGACCTTGAGCAGGACCAAATTCCCTTTGTTTGAAGCAGTAGAGAGACTGGAATGGATGCAGCTGAAATTGGTTCATTTGCTTGGTCTCAGGGAAATGGACATACTCCTACCTGAGAGCTTCCATTCTCTTTCCAAATTCCCCCACTGGATGGGTAATCGAAGAGCAAGAGTCAGAATTTTAAGGAGAGGGAAAGCTTTGCAATAGACGTGTGAAAGGTTTAGTGGGAAACACTGAGTTGGTCAAACACAGTAAGATTCCTAGGTGTAACGATCGCCTCGATTAAGGGTGTTGTTGTTTCCTAAGTTATGATCTTGTATGGTGTAATTTGATCAACATTCAGCTGTTCAGGGCAGAGAGTCGAACCCACTCAGGGTTGGAGAGGAAAGGGAAGTTAGAAATGTACAAGACGATTACACAACACAGCAGGCTAGATCCTCTGCAAAAACCAACCATCTTAAAAATTCATCTCTTCCCCAACACACAATGCTTATTTTAGATTTTCCTTCTCCCCTCAAAGTTGTAATTCTTGCCTTTCTCCTACTACCCTCTCAGAATATGAAAATCCCTTCTACTTTGTAGAGAAAACAGAAGCAGTGTGATAGAAATTTACCCATTTCCTGAGACCAAACATTTAAATTCGTGGTTGCCACGGAACCCGAGCTTCCTGAAGAAGAGAGTGAAAAAAAGAGAGGAGCCCAGGGATTGGAGCTCCCTTTCTCCACTTAATTTTTACATAAATATTCATAGTCTCATCAAGTTTTTCTAAAATTCCCTTTAATAGGAATGTTTTATTGCTTTAAATAATTAGAAAATTCTTCTACTAATATTTCTACTTATTTGAACTTGCAGTAACTTATTTTAATGAGATTTTCATGGTGAAAAAAGAAATGCCTTCAAATAGCTACTACAGATCCGTCGTCGGGGGCCCCTCTTGTATCCTAGCGTCATGAGAGTGACTGCTTAGCTCAGATGTTTACAGGGTGACGATAACAAGCCCAGGCCTGTTTGGTGGCACTGTTTTCCCTGGATTCAGACTGACCTCTCTCCTCCTGGGCTAGCCAGCTGCCTCACAAAGCAGGAGTGACTACGAAGACAGCAGTCTGGAAAGAAAATGCAGCTCCCTCAGTGTGCTCTTCTTTATAAAAGAAGGAATTATCGTCGTAAGTGGAATTAGTGTTTTCAGTGTACCTTCACATTGTTACCTGCAAGTCTGGAGGTAGAGAAAAGAGCCTTCTTTTCTCCAGTTTTCCGATGTGAAATCTGAGATTCAGAGATGTCAACAGGCTTATGCACCAAAGTAATGGCATTAACCATGCCATTTGTTTTCTATATTTCTGATACTTTGACACCTGGGGCCTCACTGGCCCTGGAAAGACAACTGCCCCTCCAGGAAAGACTCCCCCTCCAGCCAATTCCTAGAGATACGAAGCAACTCATCTGTGTGTGCTTTTCAAATACATATGAACCCATCCAAAGCCCACTGCCATCATTACGTCTATCCATCAGGCTCCCACATTCTACCCACCCAGGGTCAGGCACCAGAAAGGAGGGACAGGCCCTGCCTCCAAGGCTGGCTGAAATTATTCGATCCAGCCAATGGCAAACCTCCTGCCCCTGCCTCCCATTCCTTCCTGCAAAAAGCACAGTAAAGGCTCTTGCCCACAGCTCCTCCCTCCGGCTCTGCCTCCTGACCAAGTCTGAGGTTTCTCAGTTTGGCTCCGGGCGTCATGCCATGCCCCTCTTTTGGGACACGATGAGTAATAAAGAATCTTTTTATTAGCGGTCATCTCCTGATCTGTTGGCTTTATGATCCCTCACATTTTCTATTAATGCAGTGTGTTTTAAAGCAGTCAGATGTCTTGAAAGGGGTGAGGCCACAATTAGACTCCAGGCTTAGCTTATCTACATTTTACCACTCCACTGAACTGGGTGAGGTGGAAGGAATCACATCTACTATTTATTGGATTTATTCATTCATTAAATATTTATATCCGGAGAACCCATAACATGCTAGGCAATTGCAAGCACTGGGGTTGCATGTATGTATATTGATAAAATAAATTATAATGGCCAAAGTGGGGAAACAGAAAACAAGTAAATAAGCACATAAATATATAATTACAGATTGCCACAGGCATAGGTGAAAAGGAATACTCTAATGTATGGTTCTCTGCTTTAGATTAGAGGTCAAAGGAGTGCTTTAGATGAGGTCCCATCTCTGCTATGATCTAAAGGAAACAAAGGACCCAGCCAAGCAAAAAGAGGATAATGCAAACCTTCAAAAGCTCTTAGACAGAGATGATCTTAGTATCTAAGAGAATGAAAAGAAAAACAGGGTTGATGTATCATAGCAGAGAATGAAAGATTGAAGTAAGAAAAAAAATGGAGTATTTCAGAGTTTTGTAGGATCTGCAATTTGAATTATTTTGCTGATGGGAAGCTATTGAAAGATTTTAAGCAAGAGGTTCCATGATTTCTTTCATGTATAGAATGTTCCCATTGGTAGCTGTTAGAGAATGGATACAAGAAGAGCAGAGGAAGGAGGCAAGTAGTACGAAAACAAGCAATTCCTGTAAATTATATACCTCATCACCCACTGCGCTGAATTTCTGTCTCCAGATTATTACGATCGTTCACTTGACTTTTTTATATTTCAAGAAGTATTGTCTTCATCTCATATTCTCATTAGTAGAGGGAAATATTTTGATTGTATTAACCTGATAAAAATGTTCTATTTTTAGTTTAGCCCAGGTGGGTAACTAAAGCTAAAAATTATTAGTCAGTCAATGCCAGGTTCACAGCATACATCTTGGAATAAATATGGTGGGTTTAAATACTGTTTTATAAGAATCAGGGAAATACTACCTTCTGCCATTTATATAAGTCATTTACTTTCTAAGTCCATTTTTTGAAAGGTTAGAAAACTACAGAGGCCCAAACACTTAGATAACTCTCATGAATAATAAATAGGTCATTCTTATTAATCCTTTTCATAATATATTAATATTAATATATTTATACATTAATAATTTATTAGAAGTGAAGCCTGGGAACAAACCAAAGTAAATCTCAAATTTTGAGATATATGTTAAAATAAGAATAATATTTTTGTAAAGCAGTTTATAAAAAATAAAATTAAACTACAGAAGTAACCAACCAAGAAAAAATAGATTTTCAGGTTCCAATGACATTACATGGGAAAATAACTAGAGTAAGATATAGAAAATGCATTGGCATAAATACTTTTGTCATTTTTCTTTGAATTAGCAAGTATGTAAAATTAATAGGGAAGAAGATAAAAGGAGAATAAACAATTTTGTTCTGCTTCCTATCAACCAAAATTTGATTTAACCAAAAAGAGCGATTATTCTGAGTTGTAGTATGTATTGTATTATTAAATTAGTAGCTAATTAGGTTTACTGTGAAAGCTTAATGTGATTAGTAAATATTTAATTCTATGAGTAATTTGTCAGATCTCAGAAAGTGGTTGATGGAAGAAGGATCCAAGGATTCTTCTCCCCTCTCTTCCTACCCAATTCTTATCCATTGCTTCTTCTGAAGCAGTTATCTTCTGGAATCTATGAGTAATTAGCTGCAAGTAGGAACTTGGGGTGTTAAAGGAAGTCCCAGCCAGAAGATCTGGTTCACTGTCTTCTTTTCTGAAAGCTGGATAAGTACCTACGTCCTTCAGGAACCCCAGGATAGGACCAAAGGTGATAGGATCCCAGGAAGAACTTAAGCCATGTACAAGGGCTGTCTGGAAAAAATACAGCCATAAATGCCTCTACTTACAGTTTTCATATGCACGTGGCTGGATACTTTTTGGACAGCCCTCATGTAACTGTGGCTCTCTGGAAGAAGATTAACATTGGACATACATGATCTTTCTGGACCCCAGTGTCTATAAGAAGCAAGATGGGCAAGCCAAGTTCCCTTACTCTTGAAACTGAGACAATAATAAGGGATTTGATATAGGCACAAATTCCTACAGGTGGTTTAGCAGGGCGGTGGCTGCCCACTTGTTTCTATACTGCCAGCCCCCTAGAAGAACGTGCAACTCCATCTCCCCTTATCTGTAGAACTACCATTACTCAGAAAACTCTTATAATCCAATGACCTAATGACCAACATCGAAAGAGGTAGAAAAATTGGTTGCATGGTCCCCACAATAGTGAAATGGAGCAGCTGAGAAAGGTCCCAATCTGAATAAGAGAATACTAAGAACACTTAGGCAGAACCTTGAGGAAAGCACTCCCACCTATGCATACACTTTTCTTAACTTATTCTTAGGGATCCTTGAGTTCTTCATGACAATACTTGAATTTTGAATTTTTAGGGCCAATAATAAAACTCTTATAAACATATACAAAATCATATGGAAAAACATAAACCAGAATAGTCATATGATTTCAATGCCTATATTTTTATTTGTATTTATCATCATGATGAAACTTCTAATTGATTAATTTGTTATCACTTCCTAGTTATGAAATTAGAGAGGTACAGCTAATAATATTTATGATTGAACTAAGTGTATTCCATATGAAAACATTTTGCAATAAATTGAATGAAAAATATAATTTAAAAAATGAGTCTTCAAATGGTACAACATAGAATAGACCAGTCAAACCAAAATGATGCAGTAGAAATTCTCATTCAATACAATACTCACATTGTAAATGATGATATAAGTTCAATAAAGCCTTGTATGTAATACTAAATTATTGTTATTCAGTTGCCTTTTATTGGTTTTGTAGCTCTATTGGTTTGTTTTTAATTTATAAATTTGTTTTAGATTTAGAGTTGCATAAAAATGTAAAACATGTTTCATTTTATATTTGTACATATTTAACTAATTTATTACAACCCTAGAAGCCTGTTACATTTTTATTCTTAAAAGGGGTGCCTATGTACTCATATTTGAGAAATGTTGTTTTATATATCTCTCTTTAATGTGTTTTTATGTCTCATTCTTAGTTTAAAATATCTCGTTTTTCATTTTATATTCATAAAATATTTTCCTCAAGGTATTTTCTAAACAGCACTTTCAGACTGTAGGCTTTAGAGCCCATGTTTTTGCAGATAAAGCGAACAAATTCAGTAAGAATTTATTTAATTCTACCTTCCAGGATTTAGAATTGCAATGCCAAATCAATACATTAGGTGGCTGTGAGCTTTTTGTGCTATTTCCAAACACACTGTCACATGTCCCAACAACCTATAATACAATGAGCCATTCAGGAAGATGAAAAGCATTGTCTTGAGTTCAGCTACTGTGGGATTAAAGATCTCATTATAACCAAATTTGTGATTGTTTAGACAATAAAATGGAAAGGTAATCTTGAGAGATGAAGTTGACTTCAGCTACGCAAATAAAAATATGAAGAGTCGATAGGAAATATTATGTTTAAATGAGAGGTGAAGGAAAGGCCAGTGTGTTTAAAACGATTTCTTTAATGGAATTTATTCCCATCCTTACATCCTCCCTCAGTAACAGATTATAAAATTATACTTTCTGAATTCTTTATTAAGGCTTAAAGGAATAATGTTATTATGTATTTGTTTTCCATTGTTATGTGTATTATTATTATGATCTCCTCCCCACACCCCCCCCCCAAAAATGTCCCATTTTAATGACAGAAACAATTGAGGAAGAACTCTCCTTGAATCATAATCAAAGACTTAAATGTGGCCCCTAAGCAGGCCTAATCCTAGTGGCAATGATTCTGCAAATGTGTGTTTGTCAAGATACTTGCCTTTATTGAGAAGACCACTTCAGAGGGGAAGGAAAGCATAATGTTGGCCAATTCAGGTAGCATGATTCCAGTATCATACCCTAATATCTTAGTCATAAAACATTGGCCTACTACATGTTAGATTGACAGGAAGCAATATATGCTCTCTTTAAAAAATACTTTTGAATGGTTGCCATAATAGATTTGAAAATGGAATTCCTAAAAACAACAGCAAAGAAATCATCTCAAGAACACATCTGAGCTGTCACTCAAAAAGCTCAATTCTATGTCGACCACATTAACTAGGGCCATCTGTAACTTGTTCCTATCTTTTTCTAGTTTCATCTGGCCAGTTAATGTATCTGGGTCCAATGTTTCAAGGGTCTTTGGTGTGTACAAAAACATTAGTAACATCTTGATTGAATTCACGGAGTATACAATTGCTCTTATAGATATATTACAAGTTTTCAAAAAAAGTTTAGGAAACTTAAACAGAATGAATGACAAATTTTATATAGTGGGTAAAATATGTATTCTCGGCTCTTTTTATTTAATAGAAAATTATGTACAACCCATTTCAGATGGTGCCTACATACTATACCCATCTGTTTGATATCTATTTTTCATTTAGCTACTGAGGAAGGGAGAAACAGAACAGAAACTCCCCTCATTTGCTCATCTTTAGGAAGAAAATCTGAGACACAAAAAGCAATTCAGTCCTTTTTTTTTTCTTTATATGAGGATTTTGACTTATGACTTCCAGTAAGAAGCCCATCAGAAGCCAACAATTCTAAGGAAATTGTCCTTGGACACTTTTTTGATTGGTATCTATTTAGAGTAAGTAAGTGGACACTTCCAGCAAATCTATTTCCTTGTGGTGCTATAGGACTCACACTACATTATGAAAAAAAGAGGACTATTATGAGAACTATAAACTACAATGACAAAAAAAATCTGTTGAACTTAGTAGAGAAGAAAGATGCTTCTAAAATGTAAAAGCAGACAATACACTGTTCTGGTTTGGATTCAATTTCAATTATATGCAGCTTTCAAGTGGGATTATTTCAGAAAGAATTGTCATATGAGGCTATCATTTCATTATCTTGAATGAGCTGGTTCTGAATTCTTTTCCTGCAGGAACTTTTCCTGTTTAGTCCCTCAGGGCTTGCCTCTCTTTGCTGTTCATAATACCAAGCAAGATATGACCATTGCCTTTTGTTTGGGTCTTTGCTGAATGAGTTACTTGCATTCCCAAGATGTTGGCTTCCACGAGATTGGCAGGTCTTTGAAGATCAATGTGCTGTTTTTGGTTCTCACTAATCTGTTTAGTTTAAATATCCAAGAACTCTGAAAATGCCAGGGTATGATCATTGAATGGTCTTTGCAGGTAGCCTTTGCCCTGTTCTGCACATCACCGCTGCCTAAACACAGCTACCACTCATGGGTCTACCACTGAGGTAGTGTGACTGGGCTGTCTCTTCCTGATGCTGAGCCTCTTGGGTGAGGTGTCATGGAGATTCCCCCTTCTGAGACTGTTGTCACTATTGTGAATAATACTTAACATGATAGTGAGAGTTTCCATTTATTGCCTGTTATGTGCCACTGTGCTATGGGTTTTAAAATAAAATCGAGTTCATCCTTATAGTAATCCTGTGAGGTAGGTGGTGGTCTCTTCATTTTATGGAGGGAGAACACTGAAGCTCAGGGAGAGCAAGCAAGTTGTGAGTCGCTTCTGTACCCCCATCTGCCCGCTGTGTCCTGGTTTCTCTCCCACAGCCAATCATCGCCGAGTCCTGCTGGTTACTCCTCTTTTCCATACCTACCTCCACGGCCCTGGTTTCAGCCCTCAGGTCTAGCCTGGACCAGTCAACCTCTCCCTGACTGACCTCTGTGCCTCTATTTTACACCTTTCCTTTAGCATCTGTTAGTTTTTACATTGTAACTCAGGGAGCACTTCTTCCAGGACCCCCATCTCCCCTGGATTAGGTCACCCTCCTCGGCATGCCACAATACCTCATGTATCTCTGGTCTGCTTCATGAAAAATATAGTAATAGCCAATATTTAATATGTGTCTACTACCTAACAAGGACTGTTCTAAGTACATTACGTTCATTAACTCACCGAATCCTCCCAACCATCATAGGAAGTAGATACAGCAGACTCGCAGTTAACCGGCACCCATGGGGATTGGTACATGCCACATAAATGTAAGTAGCCTCTCCGTTAACTGGAACTCAAGCAAACTGGCAAAAATCTCAAGAATGGTTAGCAGGGACATAAGAGGCTTTCCAAGGCACCTAAACCAACTCCTACTGATGACCTTTGTTTCCCTAAAGTTAGCTAAACAGGAGAGCTTTTCTTTTCTCTTTCCATTCCAGAGACTTCTGGCTCTGTATTCCATGGAAGTATGGGTCTCCCATATCTTATCTGAAATCTTGTAGCCTGATGTTTTCCAGAATTCATGTGTTTTAACAGAGGTGATACAATGATTAGAAGGAACACAGAGAGTTTTTAGGGCAGTGTAACTACTCTGTGTGATACGCTTGTGGTAGATACGTGTCATCATACATGTGACCAGACCTATAGAATGTACAACACAAAGAGCGAACCCTAATGAAACAATGGACTTTGGGCAATAATGCATGTCTGTGTAGGTTCAGTCAGTGTACCCACTCTGGTGCCAGATATTGATAAAAAGGAGAATATACATATGTGGGAGCAGGGGGCATATGGGAAATCTCTGTACCTTCTCAGTTCTGCTGTGAAACTAAAATTGCTTTGAAAATAAATAAGTCTATTTGAAAAAGAATACAATATATAAGCCATGTATATTAAAAACTTCACCAGTAGGGTCTGAAGTAATACCCAGTAATCAAAATAATAACCTTTGCTGAGAAAATTATGCTCGTTTATGCTAAGTAGGAGCCACATAGCTTATAAATACCCTCAAGTCAGTTCTGGTCAGATTTTGCCTCCAAATGAGTTTGCATTAAACTTGCAGAAACTATAATAATAATAATTGGATTTCTGAGGTCTTTGGCTTTTGAAATTGTGGATAAGAGGGAAAACCTCCACTGCTTGCATCCCACTTGCTTTGGCCTCAGACAGTTCTTTAATAACAGTTGCATCGTCTTCCTTGTTGGGCATGAAGGCTCAGAACTGTCATCTCGGCGAAGTCTTCCCAGGTGCCAGCTCCTCTATGTCAGCGCTTCCCATGGGCCCGTCCTCCAGGGCGTGCGGAGATGGGTGGGGTTCCAGGTGACCGTATGTGTGACAGCGTAGGTTAATTCTTCTCCCACTCCGGCCTTCTCTATTGTAAATTCTCACAAAGCTGCCCCTGGAGTTCAGAGACAGCAGATGTTCCCTGCTGATGCTCCCTCTCTCTCTGGTCTCAGAAAAAGGCCGCTTTACCCACCTATTTCTTAACAAATAAATTTCTCTTTGCTTTTTTTGGGTAATCCTAGACTTATCAAAAAGTTAAAAGTCAGAGCTGTGTTTTTGCTGATCACTAAAATAACCCAGAAAATGAAATGCCAACTGTCCTTATTTTTATACACTCACTTCCAAGTTCTGGTCCATTTTCTATAAAAGAGGATGCTTACTTATAAGTATACCTTCTTTTAGGCAGTAGTTAGCTTGTTCCTTTAAGAGTAATTTTTAAAAAAATATAAATATACCTGAGGGTATGCTACTCACATAAATCCTTCAGTGAACTCCTTTTTTAAAAGTAAGTAATCTCAATTTAATATTTATGTCCACTACAGAGGAAAACGTGTTAGCCTGGGATCCAGGGGCAGGTCTGACTTCTAGTACATTTCTACAAGTAACTATTTTGGTTTGAGACAGCTGTCTCTGATTCTTCATGCATAACTTGAGGATGTTAAATTCCGGGCCATCTCTAAAGTCTGTGCTCATAACCTGGATCCTTCAGATGCACGTTGGAACTTCTGTGAAACCATTGCTCTGTGTGTGTGTGCGTGCATGTGCATGCACATGTGAGCATAGGAGCCTTGAAGTGAAAGTATTATAGCCTTCATGAAATTCTAAAATAAATGCATTCATTTTCCTTAAAACTTTTATGATTGGATAAATTTGAATTTTCATACATCAGATTTGCTTAAAACAATTGATAGCAGCCTTACATCGATATTTGATTATTGAGTCCCAGCAAGACATAGGTGCTCTGTGTGATGATGAATGTAAAAAAGAAAAAAGACACAAAAAAAGAAATAGATAGATAGCATATAGCATACTTAGGGTAGTTTGAAGATAACAAAAACATTTAAGACACATTTCATAACACGTTGTGAAAAGAAAAAGAAAAACGCAGCATCCGCGGACTCGTAAGGAGAGCGGATGGGTCATTACCACTCCTACGTCTAAAAGAGCAAGGAAAGGGGGCCATTACTACAATCCCAAGGAGAGTCATGACCTTGAAAGGAGCGATGACTTTTGGTTCAGGGCTGCAGCAATTCTTATGTGACCCTTCAGAAAAGAGCTGGGAAAATGAATGCTCCAGCCCCCATCTCCTCCCTCTCTCGGATTTCTCTCCAGTGCTCTGCAATAGCTAAACTCAAATGTAAGATGGAGGGATGGGAATAATTGATACAGGTCAGCCTCCCTGGGCAGAGGGCAGTGGATTTGGATGGGCAGATGGCAGCTATCCCTCTAAGCAGCACCGAGTAGATTGGATGGAAGCAGTAGGAGCCTGGAGACAGAGCTAGTCTCATCCCTGTTCTGTGATGCAAACCTCCCCCATGGCTCTGATTCTCCATCTGTCATTCAAGGATGATAACATGAACATGGAACATTGTTTGTGGAAATGACCACTAAAAATGAATATAAAACATTTCACAGATATAAAGTGCTATATATATGCTCCACATTTGAGATGATCCATTTTTATGTTATGTAGTAGGAATGACAGAAGGGAGGGGGTCATGTGCACTGGTCTGCATGACCTTAAGGCTCCCGCTGATACTGAGCCAGCAGGGAAGGGCACATTGGTGGCTTCAGGGACCTTCTTGCAGGGGGAGCACTGTTCTTTATAGGCAATGCATAATATGGCCATGTGGTACTAAACAACTCCAATGGACCCAATGACAATATCAATAAAAGACTGATGAAGTCAGGTATTTAATTCTCCCAATTTAAAATCTGATTGATTGTGTGTAGTGCTAAGGATGGCCATGCCCAAATACAGATTTCTGAGCCATAGTCCTGGAGACTGTGACTCTGCATGAGAGGCATAGGTCCTAGTGGCTATACAACGAGCTCTCCCAGGTGAATTTTTAGTTGGTTTGAGAACACATGATGAAGACTCACATGAGTGGCCTGACTGAAGGGAATGATCTGGAGAGAAGAAGGAACAAGTTGGGTGTTGGTTTATTCCTTATTTAGGTGATCTGACTTCCAAATCCAGACTATTGGTAGTCAATCAAGGCAGCTGTATATTATTTGAAGGTGCTAAAAAATTCTACTTGAAAGTGCCTCTCTCACTTCTGTTAAGACCCCCAAATCTCACAGGACTCATTCTTTGCATTAGGCAATGAAAGTGTCTTGTTCACATGCAACATTATCTATGAGCCAACATGGCAGATTGGACAGGTCACTGGACTGGAAGTGATTTCTGTGATTTGTTGTCTTTCTCACCTCTTGTTGTCTGTCTCTAAGGCACGTGGAGCCTCAGGTTCCTTGCTTATAAAAAGGACACAGATGAGATTAGTGGCTTTGGGGGCTGTTTACTTAGCAGTGGAACTCTTGTTGAAGTAAAGCTTGCAAAAGACAATGGTATTTCAAATAAATAAAAGTTGAGTTGTTTTCATTAAAAAGAGGACAGACGACTTACAAAGAAGCATGTTCTATGCTTTCACTTGCCCCCTCATTTTTTCCATTTCAATATTTCCCCTAGAATCTTAGGATTCTGGCACTCACATTTAGAAAATTACTGTAAAAAGAAAAAAAAATCTGACTTTTGTTTATGTTTAATGTTTAAATTTTCATTTGGATACATATTAAGCTATTAACAACAATTATACTTTGAGCCATCAATTCAAAATAGTTTCTCAGAAAACTTGATCATCTAAAAATGTCCAGAGAAATGAGAACATTTAATAAGTATCTTTTGATGGAGCAAGGGAAGTAGGAGAAGAAGGCCAGGATTTAAAGGGAAAGACCTGAGCAAGGAGCTGGATGGTGGAGTCTGAGACTTTCTGAAAAGGGTAGAATCCGAAGACATTGGACTCTTTGTAAGGGGAAGGAATTTAAGAGGACATAGGAATAAATAATATGGTAATAATAACATCATCAATTATATCAGTTTATGAAATCCTAAAACATTTGCATCCTTTTTCTGTTTATCTTCAAAACAGTTCCTCAGTATAGGCAGGGCAAGTTGACCATCACAACCTCTGTATCCGAGTTTCTCAGTCTCAGCACTATTGACATTTTGGGCTAGGTAATTCTTCATTGTGGGGGCTATCTTATGCATTGCATAATGTTTAGTCACATTCCTGGTGTCTACCCACTAAATGCCAGTAGCAATCTCTCTCTCTCTCCTCAGCTGTGACAACCAAGTCTTTAAATACTGCCAAATGTTGCCTGTAGAGCAAAACCACTCCCAGATGAGAAGCACTGGTATACCTAAAATAATTGAGATGCAGGGAAGCTATGAGACTTGACTGAAATGAGACAGCTGTTGGGTTAGGCCACGTGTTCCCAGTCTGTGTTATTTCCCTGTGCAGTGTTGTTTGAATAGGACTATTTCTTCTCTTCATATTTTGTTTAATTTTTATATCTGATACTGACAACAATTATATCATCCATCTTATGTATCTCCTCCAGAAAATACACTCCTGAGACCTGTATTTCTAAAATGAGAAAGCCCTGACTGTAGGGGCCGATATAGGGCAAGGATGGAGTCAGGCATGAGCATACCTAGCACATCTTGTTTGAAGGAATATTTGCTGTAGAATTCAGTCCAGGGCTTTTGTGAGATGCTGGTCTTGAAAGTTGATATATTTATAAAAGACATTCATTGATCCACCATTAATTCAGCTGTCTTGATGCCTCCTGTATGTTTTTCCTCTTGAATATTTTCTGTTGAATCTTTAACAGCCATTTAGAGAAATTAGCTATTAGTTTCCAAAAGCTCATCGTAGTAATAAATTTTTATACCGAGAAACTGTTATCATGGTTTATAATTTTGAACCTTGATTGGACAGGTATCGGGAAAGGAATTTATTATTTTCAAGACTTATAGGATCAATACACTTGGAATAATGTGTTGGGTAACCATGCCAACACAACTTACATACAAGGCTGAAGGGCAAAGTGGTTTTAAAATAATTGACAGAAAGATAATTAAGTCTAGTTGTGACAAGACATAAGATAAATGATGATTCACTTGAAGCCCTCTGGTATTTCTTTAGCAGGAAAAAAAAATAAAGCTAGCACAGCAAACATTAAATCTAATAAATGATTCTCTAAACAAGATTTCCCAGAGTGTTTTCCTAGGAGGAAAATTCTCCTTTATTTTATGTTTCCCTTCTTATGTTTGAGCTCATATTACCCAATCACTTCTCAAGGACTGCAAGGAACTCATTTGTTTCCTGTTTAAGACTACAAAGTGAATAACCACGTAGGAAAGTAGTGGCAACCAGAGTCAAACATGGCAAAACTGTGATGATTGTTGAGCTTTCTGTTGGTCCTTCCTCCTGCTTACTACCTCTCCCCTTTCTGAGTCATTTCATATTTAACATGGTCTTCAACTAGTATCAACCACTTCCAGCAGAAAGATTTCCGGAATACTTTCCTAGGTTGTACCCTAATGCCAGCAGTTCAAGCTGAGGGACTCCTGTCCCTGGATGCATAGGAAGATAGATCTCTTAGCAGTACTCTGGCATGGATAATATTCAGGGGACCAACATCCACAGCTTTAATTTCCATATGTACTCTTTCCTAAAATTGATTTGCCTAATGCATATGTTATTGAGAAGAATCAATTCTTCTTTCCCACATTTCTTTTCCCCTTCCCTCTCACCCATCTAGAATCTTACTATGCTTCATTGCCCCAAGATGAAAAAAACAAAAGGCACAAAATAAAGGGAAAATTTGAAATATTGATGTCTGGAATATCTCCTTTACTCCAAACACTATGATCTCCATTTCTACCCATATCATTAAGAAAAGCATTTCCAATCTATTTTGGGATAAAAAAGTATAATATATAAAGCATTTATTTGTTTTAACTGGTTGTATACTAACAATAATAATAATAATTAAACTCAATCCAGATGAATTTTTTGTAACATCATAGAGCCTTAGGGTGAGAGGAAAAAATACTGATATAGTTGTTGCAGAGAAATATAATATGGTAGACACTCAATAAGCCTTTCAAATATAAATAAATATTACATTGTAATAAAATTTTGTGGAAAAAGTAAAATGAAAATATGATTTTGAGGTACACAAATAAAATGTAAAACTGTTAATGCATTTATCTAAAATGGTTGATGGCAAGTATCAAATTAGTATTTACAGAACACATTTAAAGGAGTAATCCTATTACTTTAAAACATTAACACTTAACAATATGCTGAAAATTACATTTCATGATGATGTATATGAGCAAAATGTTTCAAGCCTGTTAGTCTGTGCCATGGACCACTTATCTATTCAGAGCATGCCTGTCTTGTGACTGCATACCTCATGGAATGGATACAACTGTTTTGTTTTTTTAATTAATGTCAACTAAAACTATGACTTATAGATGAACTATAACATACATTTATCTTATAGCAGTGGAAAAGTTATGACACCTTTGGCTGGTGGGTAGGTTGGGCATTTTGTTACGCTTCACGTTATATGTAAGTAACCCACTACACTGCTAATCCTTGAAATTGTAAAGGATAAATAATTCTTCAGAAAATGTGTCTACCCTAATTCTTATTTTTAGTTTCAGGTATTATTTTTTTTTAGCTTTAAAGTATTACGTTTATTTTAATTTTTAGGATTTCAACTATCTATGGATTTTATTATTTGAGTAAATTAAGGTAAAAAGACATACCCCAATGCTGTGTTTTCTGTTTCTTCACTTCTTGAAGCAACTCTGCAATTAATAGGACTTTCTACTGCTGAATAAAGACAGTGGGAGATTATAAATTAATATGTTTTGGGGAAACATACTTTGAATTTCAATTGTCCTGAATGTGTCTAGGCAGCGTGAAACAAATTGATCCTTTCCACACATAGCTAGTAGTTCTAAGTCACTTCTTAAATATAGATAAGGCTTCATTTACTTAACGACACACTCAGATTGGTAATATAGCAAAGATGCCAATAAACATTTTTTCTATCCTCTCAAGATGTTTGGAAAGAAATACATGTCTTTAATTTTATGTGCAGCTATAAATTTTCTCTCTTTTCTTTAATTCATGGTCATGAACAATTAAAACTCTTCCTAGACTGTCTTTAAATTATATTTTTCTATGACTTTTCTAAGCATTTACTCTTGGGTATATATGAAATATGGAATGGAGGATTTATATAAATAACCCAACAGGCTTTGAGCTACTTGAAAACAGGCAGCATCTTATAAATCTTTGTATTCCTAGTGCTTCACTCAGTAGAAATATTATAGTAGGCAATAAATAAAATTGTGTTCAATTTCCAAGCAACATCTTCACTCCCAGGACAAGTTTTAATATACCAAATACATACCTACCAATACATGAACTACCCAAATAATTGATGAAAACTATCAGAATCATTCATATAAATGCTCCAGGATCCATTTTCAGTTTTATTATATAGACTAACCCTCAGGTTCAAGATTATTGCAAGGACAACCTACAGCTTCTTCTTAAAGAGTACTTGGTGTATATAGCTCAGCTGCTTAAAGATATTCTGTTTATCCAAACCAGCAAATCATTCACAGCCAAGGACAAGAAAAATAATCGAAAAGATTTTAATCCTCACCGTTCGCCCAGGCACTTGTTAAAATGAGGCTGTGTTTTTCAGAAAGACCAAATCTAGACTTTGAGGTGGTTGGGAGGGTAGAGAGCATTGTAGAATGTTTACATTCTACTGAGGAGAGAGGTCCTGTTTGGATCTGCTTATTTTATTTTATTTTTTAAATAAGACTTTTGTTTCTTAAAATATATTTTCCTGAGTTGTCATAAATTATGCTACATAATAATTTTGTTCCCAAATTCAACTGTAAGCAGTGTGCTCACAGCTGGTGAATCTGTTATGTTTTGCTGTGGGCTTGCAATGCTTCATTGTATTTAAGCGTCACAACAGTGCAGAGCTGGCAGGGGAGCAGAGACTGGGGACACTTGGCACACTTCAGTCCTTTGACCTAGCCTGAGCTTGTGGACCAGATGTGTTGAGTTCTGAGTGTGCTACACCTCCCCTCCCCGTCCCGCTTTCTCTCCCCCACATACACTTTTTTTTCTTGAAATGACTGCATGATGGGCCGAGTTGGCTCTTACAACTTAATAATATTAGTTAATAATACTATGAAATCTGAGCTTGCTTCACATCCTCCTCATTTGAAAAAAGCATAGTGCTTATGATGTAAATAATAACTGCAACCACAGCACAAAATGTCCTGTGTAAAGCACTTCTCTTTTACTGTGAGGGAACCCAAATTAGAAGACTGAGGGACAAGAATCTCTGTCCTCAAGAACTTGGATCCAGGAGCTCAGAACCCTTTTTAGGAGCTAAGATGAACCAGAGTGTTCTGAAAAGAATAGGGTTGTGAGTCAGTTTGCAAATGATACAAAACAATGATCAATAATGACGTTTAAATCCTCTTATAGTACTAAAAGATCAGTATAATTGAAGACCTATAGTCCATTTTACTTATCCTTAGTGGACACCTTGTTAGAGAGATCACATCCAGGGTGATCTCCTCAGTATGGGGGTTCGATTTCATGGGTCTCTGCTGAGGGGTTTCACCCAGAGTGGACTGCTGCGGGGTACCAGGCATGGACATGCTGTGAGCACTAATAAGAATAGTAAATGAAAAATCTTCAGGTATTGTCTACCTAAAGGGGCTGTAGTAGGTATGTGAGTGTGCTCTTTTGCAATATCCTAGGATGAGAACTAGGTCATTAATTCAGGAAGTATTTGTTTACCTAGCCTTGTGATAGCTACCTATACAGAAATAGGAAATTTGATCTATTTGCTGTCTTTGATATCATGTATTCCCCCTCTAAATCCAAATAATCTGACTTTATTTTAATACATTTTTCATATAAGAAAATTGCCAGTTTGATTGTACTTACCTGTTTACAACATACTTTTATAGATTGTGAAGGAGGCAGTGAACTACTTTTTATTCCCATTTTCTATGGGAAGTATCTGAGACATGGAAACCAAACAATGTACGTAAAGCCACATGTTTCTAGTCAACAGAGAAGTTAAAACGGGTGAAGCCTGCAAGTATGTCTTCTTTCTCCTTTTTCAGGTTAAAGTGAATCCCCTCATAGCCAGTTGTACTTGTAGATCCAAGCTGAGGCTCAGTGTGACTGGTGAAGTGCAGAACTGACACTTTACAATAATAAAATTTCTTCACCTACTGTGCTTTGCAAGATAAGTCATGGCTAGGTGCATTTTTCAGGGTGCAAATAACCGTTGGGTCATAAAGATCTACTTTTGGCTTCTTTCTATTTTAATGGTTGGTGATCATTCACATTCTTTTGATTTCACACGTGACAAGTGATGATATTTTCCTGTTGACTTCACTTGAATATAAAACACTGAATGAGGGTGGGCACTGTGAGGGTGTAGCTGCTCTTTGTTTGCTTTGGCAACTTCCCGGGATCCTCCGCCCAGTGGAGGTCTTGGGTTCATTGCTTTTTAAGGCACTGTTGGAAGAGCCTAAGTGCTCTTGAACTTTCAAAGCCCAGGGGTAGTGAGACACTCTCTAGGCTTAATAGGTTCTTTCCACAATTGCTGGGTTGTATTTGTTTTACATTACCAGCAGGCTAGGATGTCCAGAGGGGATCCTTGTGTATAACTCAAAAGACAGTCTTTTTCCCTATTTGTTGTTTTACTTCCTTTGCTTTTTTCCCCTCATTTCAGTTTGTAGCTGTCTATGTATAAAATACTCGGCATGTTTAGCTTATGTTTTAGAATGGAAGTTGCATGAATGAATTTAATCTTTTCTTTCCTTTAACAGACTGATTTTCCAGTCCAATTCTACAATGGGGGTAGTGGAGGCAGGAGTTCATCTTGGAATCTGCTTTATTTAAAGGAATTGAACACATTCACTCCATTCTCATACCCACCTGTGACTCACCTCTAGTGTGTGTGTGTGTGTGTGTGTGTGTGTGTGTGTGTGTGTGTGTGTGTGTGGTGGGATTGTGTACTTTGTGTACTGTTCTCTACTTTCATAAATTAAGATCTTTGATTCATTTATGTTTTCAGTTTATAACCGTAAGTGCTTAATCAAATAGAATTTCTCTTTTAAAATTAAATCAATGAAGTTGAAAAGTCATTAACTCTATCAGTATATATAAAATTATGTTTTGCAAGAGATAATTTCTTCTCTCTTGTTCTACCAGACAGTATTAAAAGTTAGAGTACTCTTATAAAGGGAGTGGTTGACAAGAATTGCATGTTTGTATGTTAAGAGTGAGCCTTTCTTAAAAGTCATTTTTTGTTTTAAATCACAGTGTCTATTCTACCAAGGTGAAATGGAGAGGACAGGAACTGGGAGAGGGAAGAGAATGGAACGGGGGACATGTGTTAAAATATAGCATATTCATAAAATTTAAGGTATAATATTAGAAACAGATTAGAAAATGACTGTCGTTGAAATGATAGTTTGTTGTTCACAGTTCCCAAAAGGTCCAGACCCGCCAAGTGGGAAGGGGTAGGGGTGTGGAGTGGGCACACAGGAGGCATCTGGGTTGATTACAGGGTGGTTGAAGAGGGAGAAACCAGGGGGCAGAACCTCTGTTGTGGGCAGCAGGGCAGGCAGGTTTAGGATGGGCTCCTTTGAGGAATTTCAGTGGGCTCTGGGGCATAAGGACAGCCCCCAGCTGTTTATTTCCTAGCCCTGAGGTGATTAGGGTGGATGGACAGAGCCTGAAGGATAGGATGGCCAGGGTGTGGGCTCTGGGTTGGTTGATTTGTATTAGAAAAGGGCACTTCAAGTGAGTTGTTTTCTGTCTCTAGGAGTTGGTTTGGCCCAAAAGGGCCTTTAGGATCAGCAAGGACCCAAATTCAAAACATGAGACTACAGAACGTGAAGGACAAGGTTAATACTGGGAGAAAGAGAAGGAGGGCTGGAGGTGAACTCAGAGGAGAGACACACCAGATCCCCTTAAACATATGGTGTTTTAGGAATTTAATGCCGTAGCATAGTAGATGAAGAAAGAGAACAAGGCTTTCGCTGACGTAGCCAAGAAGTTTTAAGCATTCCTCCTCTTGGCTCCCAGGGAGCATTTGAAAGTTTGTACTGTAACAACACTTACCATCGTTCTTCATTTGCTGGGTATCTGTTTGCTCCACTGGACTGAGAAGCCCTGGGAGTTGGTACTTTATCATTTCCTTTGTGTAGCTGTTCTGACATTTTCCACATCCTTTTAAGTGTTTGAAGAAGGAAGGGAAAGGAAGACAAGAGAAATGGAAAGAAGGAGGGTTAAGCTTCCAAGGGCTGCTAATGTGGGAAGGGCACTTAAGGCCAAATCTGTAGGGAAACGTGACAGGGAGGAGGCTGAGAGCCGAGCATTGCCCAATAAAGTATGAGGGCTGTCCAGGAAAAATCCAGCCATAAATGCCTCTATTTTTCTGGATACTTTCTGGGACAACCTTTTATATCATTTACATCACTGATGCCATCTTGCTTGGATGATATCTGTGTCATTAATCTCACCTTATGATTGATCCGTAAGTTCATACCTGACTATAGTTGTAGGGGAGTGTAAGAATAGAAAAGGAAGACGAAGAACTCATTATGAGCCCAAGTGATCATAACCATGTATAGTATGTAGGAATAATGATATTTAGGAATAAAAAATGAGAACCCAAGACATAATTATGTGTTGGATTGTCTATACTATAATATCAAAAACGTGGGATACAAACATGGGGACCAAATAAATCAAGGTAGGTATCTATGATTCTCACAGTTTCGGAGATAAGCGAGGATGCACCATGCTGGAGAGAAAGATTACGGCAGAGTGGTCACGAGGGGCTGCCTTAATGTGACAATTCCTGCCAACATCAGATGGAGTCTGACTCAGTTTGGAAGAAAGACGGATAGGAAGAGAAAATGCAAAATCTGGAATTGAGTGGGCTTAGAGGAGGTGGCCTCCCATGTGAGCCACTAGACAGTCTAGGTGCTGACAGTGTCACATCTGCTCACTTAGATCACTTGAATTCTTGCTATTTTAATTTTCCTAGGATGCTCAAAGATCCCTGCAGGAACCTCTCTGGGATCATTATAATTGTTAAAATAACTAGATGAACCGTAAACCAAGGGTGATGTGAAGCCCATGAAAAGCTGTTTTGTGAAAACAGAGAAAATAGAATTTGTATCCTTTCCCAGCAAGTGTTTGATCTACTGGTTCTTTTAACTTCTGATCTCCGTGGTGTGGAATTGATAATCGGTAACGTAAGTCAGCGGTGGCAAATAGGTTTAAACCTGCCTTTCAACTCTAGTGGATTGATAGAAGCTGCCTGGAGCCCTGGACTAAATAATAATCTGAAAGTACACCTCAGCTGAGTAGTAAAGGATGCTGAGTTCTATGAGCAACGTCTGTTAATGGACATAGCCATCTGCAGCAAGTATTTGTCATCCCGTTTCCGGGCGCACTCGCCTACGTCTTGTGTAGTTACGGTGATATTTACAGACAGAGAAATGGATTCCGTGTCTTCTCATACAATTCCTATGAGAGTAATATCTCCATTTGGAAATAGTAAAATAAAATAAAACGGGCCCAGAACTCTTTATATACATGTTATATAATAGATTAAAAGGGTCTATGTCTTCCATGAAAATAGTAAAAGGTTACTATCACCCCATAAGACCTGAAAATCAACCTGGGCAACTCTATAACCTGTGTAATCATGATTTTTATTACCCATTCCCCCTGCCCTCTGCCTCACTCCACTGACACATAAGTGTTCAAATTAATTCTATACTAAGTCATTTAAAAAGACAAAATCACTTGTCAACATATTTATATATACTTTTCTGTATAAAATTTCAAAATATACTTTGGTCTTTTTCTAAATCATTTCAGCTTCCATTCATTTTTATTATTTTAGCTTTTATTCATGAAGTTATCTGTTAAAGTATGAGTCCCACATAATGGAGCAAAACAATCAACCAACTGACCAAATAAACCAATATATAGCCTGAACCAGTCTAGTTTTACTGAATATTGGGCTTCCTCATAGTTTAAGATGGTCAACTTGCAATGGATCACTGACTCCCAAAAAACACTTGTTTTAATTTTCACTATTTGCCTTCTGTAATTCGTAGATACTAGTTTGGATAAGGCCCACCTCCCCAAAGTAGACTATTCTTAGTTCAGAACATATTCACAGCCCTGTATATTTTTATTCTTTTCTTACTGCTTATGTATTTGCTCTTTTTGATTTTATACCACATTGCCTATGTGGCTGTAGTCTCCCTGCGCATCTCCTACAGAGAAAGAAGTAATTAACACTGAAGTTGAGACCAGAAGGTAGTGATCAAAGTGAAGACAAAAGGGGTAGATCATTAAAACCTGATCACATTCTTTTGGTTTTTGGTATTCTTTGAAAATGTCTGAAAATGAGTGACATTTAGCACAATCTACCCTTCTCTGGTGATAATTGAGTACCCTGGGCTCCTCCGTGTGTCATTCCCCTATATTGCACGATGGTAGGAAATTACTGTAAATATTTTTTTATGTGTCTCAGTAGAAAATTCTGCACTCTCTATAGCATATCTTTCTAGGTGATTAATTTGCCCCATTCATTGTCTTTGAACTGCTTTGCAATTATTAATGTTACAGGTAACAAATGGGTATATAAATACTGTCCTGTTTGGTAGTGATTTTAATTGATGTCCTCCCTTCTGGAAGATCCAGTTTTGTCTCCATTTGCCATTTATTTTGACATTCCTTTATTTCATATAAATTCTGTGCTCTTTTGATTTTTTCCTTTGAACGAGTGAGAACATGTGTTTGGTTCCCTCGTAACAAATGTGTAAAATAAAATCTTTAACACATGTTCATTTTTTATGTATATGAGAGTCACGATTTACCATTTTCTGAAAACTATCTTGTAATACCCCATTTAGAGGACTGGCTCCTTTCCACTCCATTTTACTTCTGATCTATAAAGAGGGGTAATAAATACTCCAAAAATGGTAAGTCATTTTGAAGCAGTTTGGAATTTAAAAATTTATTTTAAATAGACGATTACTTCTTTCTCTCTTTCTTTTCCTTCTCTTCTTTCTCTTTATGAACAGAATCATTTAAGTTGGACCTATGCTTCCTTCATGTCGTGACAATATTAAAATTAATGAGAATGTTTTGTAGAAAGTGAAAACATTGTAAATATTCAAAAAATGCTGTGTCTGTGGGTTTACTACCGTCAACAAGGAATTCTTACCTTGTCAAGTTAACCATAAGCACCATGATAGACTGTAAAGTGCTGAATTATCCTGACAGGTGATCGATCAGTCAGCCAGCTTCGCCTTTGGGTCCCTTCCCAGTCTTCCAGGGCCTGCCCATCTCCCTTGGGAGAAACGAAACAGAAGATTTCTCAAAAAGGAGAGAAAATTGTTTTTCTGAATTTAATTTTAAAATATTACGAGGGAAAAAAATAAAATGGAATGCCT
This sequence comes from Lyroderma lyra, assembly GCA_004026885.1. NCBI lineage: Eukaryota > Metazoa > Chordata > Mammalia > Chiroptera > Megadermatidae > Lyroderma > Lyroderma lyra. The sequence goes on from PVJL010005178.1 coordinate 98,121, forward strand.
AGATAGCAGTCAAGAATAGACAGAAAGACATTGTGTAACTTAACCAACATACCAAACGAGAAACAAAGGACCAGGCCATTTTCTTTTTTTCCCATTTCCTCACTGAAAGAATACAGAGTCATTCTTGCCATTTGATTTTCACAGTTCTGTGTCAATGGCAGAAAACATTACAAGGTTTATTTTTGTTTTGTTTCTTACAAGTATTGCTATTTCTTCCCCCTCCCCGACCTTTTCCCTTTAAGTGTTAGTTTCAGATGTTTCTGACTTTTTGCAAAGTTCCTTTTTTTAAATTTTTAAGTTAATATTGGTTTATATAATTACTTTTCATTGAACTCAACTGTATTTGCCTTGCCTGCATCCCTCCCTGCCACCCTATGGACCATAATATGATAAAAATTCAGCTTGAATATATTGATTTAATAGACCAATACTTTTTTCAATGTTATGTATAGTCAGAAAACTACTTTTAAAGTTTATATTCATGATTGAATTTGCCAAACATTTATTGAACAGATGTTATGAACTGTTTAGGGCCTGAGAACACACCACAGAAAGTTGCCTGGCTCTTGAGGAGACAAATCAAGAGCCATAACTTCAGCAAAAGGATAGGAGCTACAAGGTGGTTTATTTTTTAGTTCTAATTGTATTCAAGATTTCTTAAATTTGTGACCCCTACTCACAAAGTGGTATCTTCTTCTAGATAAAGTTATCTCCAGATAAAAAGAATGATTAGATTACCATAAACCTGCTGTGAGTAAAAAGAGAGCTCAGAAAAATGATATTGGTGACAGAGAAGAATGTTCAGAAAAAAGTGATCACAGCTCATACAGATATAAAAAATATTTTTCTCTTATGATATGATATTATACTCCTAATATGAGGGAACCAGGACAATGTTCAATGTATTCAAAGAAACAGTCAGAGGAGCACACAAGTAGAATAAAGTAAGGTTGAGATGAATTGCAGTTGCAGACAGAACTGATTTCCACAGGGTTGGAAGAAGTCAATTAAAATCACTCTCAGCTGCCGACAACTAACAGAGTTGGTAATTGAACAACAATGAACACAGAAACTGATAACTGAGAAGGGCGTGCTATAATTTTCCACTATAATATTGAAACACAAAATATTTCTTCCTATACAAAGAAAAGTAATACCAGATGAACACATCAAACCGAGTTAATTTCTGCAAATCATTTCTTCTGTAGGCTCGGAGTACCACGTTTATGTAGGGATAGGTACACAGAAAGAGACGTGGTCAATGGCAACGCAAAGTACGGGAAACATCTTGGTACATCTGCCCTGCCCAGGTGACGCTCCTCCCCTGAAAAATGCCCTCTCCCCTCAGAATACCCACCATTAACCATGACCCTCGCGTCTGGGCTGCAGATGGTAGACCGGAGGTCAGCTGCCATCCCCAGCAGAGGCAATTAGATCCTCTCTCCAGAAACGTGAATGTTGTACTCGATACCAATTGCTATCTGTGTTACCCACTTGAATGCAGGATATGCCAACCCGTGGGCTCTGTTGTGGTAATGTTTAATCATACGCATAGTGAAGCAATGAAAAGTAGCCTCAGAGAAAAAGGAGAGAGATTCTCAGAAAGAAGCAGAACTGAGAGACCGATCTGGGTTCCTATGAACTCCCAGGTCTTGGTCTTCGTCCCTCATGCAGTCCAGTGCTGGTACCTGAAGAGAGAAACTGTGTAATTAGAAATGTGAGCTATCTTGAAGAAGAGACTTAGCCTTTTAGATAAAGGGAAGCTGTATCATATTTTTAGGCCACAAAGTAATTCGTTCAGATACTACTCTGTGTCCCATTTCTGTTCTGATAAGAAAATGGAGTATATGCCCAGGTCAACTTCAGTTAGTGGGACAATCAGGATAAAATAAAGGACTTAAGTAAGGTTAAATTTGGCGATGCTGTGTTATTATTTCTGTGATGGTTTCCTTTTCCTTCGTAAAGAAACAAAGATGTTCTTTCTGACAAATTGTTTCACTCACTGATTGTTTTGTCCCATTTAAATAGTAAATCTATACAAGGAGTCAGAGTTTGTGAGACTTTATTAGATAATTGTGAAAAACCACAAAACATGGCAAGTGGTGGGGGGTAGCAATAGTTCATGAGTTATTTTTAATATCAACCACTTCAGATTTAGCTGACCCTAGAATTCAACTGCTATTCATTGTGATGTTCTTTTTAGTTTTTTCATTCCATTTATCATGATTCTGGGTATTTTCCTACAAAAGTTGACTCAGGCTAATTAAACAGAAAAGAGGTTTATTAAAACACGGATGCTCTGGCTTCCATGGAAGCAATAGAAAGGTGAAAAGAGCATGGCTTCCAACCAGCCACCAAAAAAGGCATAATCTACAATAACTTAACTTTTCTTGAAACTCTTAAAGAGCTGAGGTTGCAGGACAACAACTAGCCTGAATTCTTGGGAAAGATGGGCTCCTCCCAGGATAAACAGGATGTGAGTGCCATTTATCTGTGGCAGTAGGAAGAAGGCAAGTTGTGTAAGAAGAAATTCAGGTAAAAGGTTCTTGAAAGTGACAAAAACAGAGTGTGGGCTACCACACTCTGGGACCTACATCGTGAGGGAAATTCACACCTCCCCTCAGACACTGTGGATGCCACTGAAACTCAGGACTGAAGGCAGGGTGGGAGAGAAGCAGGCCCCCATCACGGGAAGGCTCTGAAAGGGGTGCACAAGTCCACTTGGCTCCTTTTCCCTCAAAGAGTACAAACCGGAAGCTGCTAGAGGAAAGGCCATACATCTGTAGCCCGCAGGGAAGAAGTCCAAAACCAATTGCACCTGAGGCATGAGTAAAACATCTCACACCTCCAGGAAGGGGTTGGGAGTGGTTTTGGGTCTAGACTATTTAGAATCTCAAAACACTGAAGGAGGAACCGGGTTACTGAGAAAAAGCCTCACCCTGAAGACCCAGGGATTGTGTTGACAAAACAGGGGTGGATTTCAAGGGCAGGCTGCCCTGTGCAAGAATCTGGACTCAAAAGGCTAAATCCACCACAGGCCTCAGTCACTGGTTCCAGAGGGCTGGGGCATGGGGAAGAGAGCACTCCAAAAAATGTGAGCTAAGGATTGCAACAGGCCACACTGACATTCCAGCATCAAAGCCACAGGCAAACTCTTATCTGTGTTCAAGAATTCAAGAAATAATGTTCCTCTAAGTCAGCCACTGCTGTGGATTTTTCCAGAATGAGAGCTTCAAACAAAATGGCCAGAGACATTGGCATAAAGACTGGGGGTGAATATTAATTATATATCTGTTTAGATGACTAACACTAAATAAGGACTATAAAGGAAAGAGTATATTTGTAATGTTTATATGCTCTGATCATATAAATTATCAGAAATTGAGAGAGAATGGGGGAACTTATAAGCAAAAATATTTAACTGCTTTTGGTAATCGCTTTGGCCGATGATGCTACTATTGGCATTGTTATTCTGAGGATGGTGTGAGTGTAACACGGGATTGAGCAAATGTATGATTATGTGACATTTTACATCTCTTCCTTTGTAATCTTGAAAAACAGCTTCTCAGGAAAGAGACATGAGACATAAATATAAAATAGACAAGTGGAAGTCAACATTCTGCCATTCTAAAATTGAAAGTATTAGTATCAAGTTGTGAGGGGTTTTCTCTTTCAAGTAATCCTGAGACATCTTGTCACTGCAGATGACAATGAAGTTGTCAGAGACCACAAGGGTCAGGGACCACAAGGACTTAGGAGCCAACTTGAACAGGCTCCCAAAGTCTAAAGACACAGCCATGGGTATGTCAGTAAGTGTAATGATTATAATGCAGCGGTTCTCAACCTGTGGGTTGCGACCCCTTTGGGGATCAAATGACCCTTTCCCGGGGTCACCTAAGACCGTTGGAAAACACATATCAGATGTTTACATTACAATTCATAACAGCAGCAACATTACAGGTATGAAGTAGCAACGAAAATAATTTTATGGGGGTCACCACCACATGAGGAACTGTATTAAAGGGTTGTGGCATTAGGAAGGTTGAGAATCACTGATTATAATGGTTTTTAAAATATCAAATATGTTTAAATGCATGAGTTCAAAATGATACGAAATGATATGATAGGAAGCCAACTCAGTACTTTGGAGCCTAGTAAATAAGGGGAAAGATCTAAGCATAAGGAGCGATTTTGCTTAGATCTGGGTAACTACATAGAGGCAGAGAAATGTCTCTTTGTAGATGCATTCCAGCTAAGAATTAAAGAAATGATGACTAAATTAGAATATCACTCTTTTGCAACTAGTGACAGATTTTGAGACGATTGCTGGTAAACTCATAAAATGAAAGGAAACTCTGTGTTCTTCCTAGTAGATGACAATACCAATTGGGAAGTAATGCCTACAACCATCATATCAGAACACGACCAATTCTTTACATGTAACTGAATTTGTAGGAAATAAGAGAAAGGTAATAGGTGAAACTACACCATTAAGTACAATCAGCAAAACACATTGTGTGAAACTCTACAGGTTAAGTAAGACAGTTATTTAACACATAAATTCTAGGGAAAGGAGGGAAGAGAACAAGACAGAGAGAAAAAAAGAAAGGTAGAGATAGAGGTAGAGAAAGAAGGGGGAGATTTAAAAGAGACTTTTTACTTTGGGTGGTAAACATGCAAATTCTTAAGAGTGATCTCATCACCTCCTTCATTTCCTCCTTTCCTTTTGCCCCCCTCTCCCTGCAATTCTGTGTTTTTTTTTTCTGCCTATGGTAATAATGAGAGCACTGCCAATAATAACGAAAAATTGGGTTTTCGTTCTATTTTTTTTAAGAGCAAGCCATACTTGGGTCTAAATTGTTACACAGATGCTGCAATAGGCTGCAGGCCAGAAGGCATTCTCACTTTGTTCACTTGCCGAAGAGTAAAGCATCTACTCTGATCATTGTAGTGAATGCTGCCACAGCAGTTGTAAAGTCTTGACTCGACCTGCTTATCTGCGGATTTATTTCTTCTAGAAATTGAGAATTTGAACAGGACAAGCACAGGTCCCTTATTTGAGAACACTGGACTTGTAAGTTGACATTGGGACTGAAGTTGTGTTTTTGAATGGCCTTGTTAGGAGTTATGGGAGGGCGATGTAGGATGACACAGAGAGAACCTTAGGGCATGCTGCGGTCCCAGAGGTGGAGCTGGGACAGGAGCCTTCCAGGTTTCTTCTAGCTTTTCAATTCCACTTCCAGGTCAAAGCCAGACCCAACTACAACGTTGGCCTTTAGGTTCTGAAAAATCTCTCCTCAGTGCTTAACATGAATCAATCTTCATGGATGGTTGTTAGGTGGGCAGTTACCTGGACTCAGCGATTCCCCTGTTATTATCTATTTGGACATGGCAGTCACTCTTGTCACTGGAGATATTTTTTCCTTCATGGCAAGTAAATGATCAGTTCGAAGGCACAGGTACTTTTGTACTTTTTGGGAAATGTTAAACAATGACTGCAACAGCATGTGTTACTGTAGGCAGAGTGGAAAATAAAGCAGAGTTGGAGTTAAAAAAAAAAAACCAATCCCAGGTAGATTCTCTGCCACTCCCTAGCTGTTTGAATTCAGGTGAGGAACTCTTCTGAATATAACTTATTTATCTATGAGATAAAGACAATAATATCTATAGAGAACTGTGGGAAAGACAATGGAATTAATTGCGATAACAGATTTGAATGGGCTTTATAAAACACACATCACTGTAAAATAGAACTGTACGTACGTAAGTCAAAGAAAAATCAGAGTTACAATGTCAGTAGAATAACACAATTTTCCTGTATGTTTGTTTTCCCCTTGTCTTCTCTGGATTAGAAACACAGAGTTCATTTTCCCAGGACAGTTTAAACTCTGTTGGGAAACAAACTTTTTAACGAGGCTTCTTTCTTAGGTATGCCTAAAACCAGGATGAAGAGAAGCCACCCCGAAGCATAAACCAGGCTTTTCGGCAGTTTATTAAGTCTCCCCTCCTCTGGTCTCCTTTTTCATTGTTACTTCCTTTTCTTTCTTGTCAATAACCCAGCAACTTCACATAATTATGGAATGCCTAAAAAGGAGAAATTCTTAGCTGATGCTGATGAAAAGTAGTTTGCTCCTGATTGATGGGCAACCTCGCAATGTCAGTTCACTAGTTCATTTAGTTGGAGCCTGGGAGTGAAGTGATGATTTTCAAAAGTAATGAAAGAAGTGCTCGCGATACATTGGGATTTGATGGGCTCATGTGACCATTTGTGCACATAGAGGGGTCGGAGTATATTCAGGGACTTTATTAAGCTAGTAGTTATTAAATTCCCCCTTCTAATTATTTTATTATTTTATTTTTAATTATGGAAAAATATATAAAATACAAAATTTAGCACCTTAATCACTTAAGGATACCTACAGTTCAGTTAAAGTACAGTCATACTGTTGTACAGCCCTCAATCTCCAAAACTCTTCCACCTTGCAGAATTGAAGTTCTATACTCATTAAATTGTAACGATTCAAATTATTTTTAAAACTTTATGTGCACTTGAATTGCTTGGTAACAGATATTAGGAATAATATCTCTTGTGCCTTGTGTGCATGTATATCTGTCATTCTTAGATTATCAAGGCATAGAGAACTGGCACCAGGTTCAAAGTGTTTGTGCACAATTTAATGCAATGTACTTAATTAAAAGGATTCTGACGACAACAGTGATGCATATCCAAGTATCAAAACCTGATGTCAGATTTGATCTGAGGACCAAATCTGAGTTGATTTAGTTCATTTTGCTGGTTGGTGAATGTTTTCTAAGAATGATTTAAAAATAATAATAATTAGGACTTTGATTTCATGGAGCAACTGGTTTGGCTAGGTGCCCTTTACTTGGTTAAGGTTCATGAGAATTGACTGCCCTGCTTACTTTTGGGTGGGAAGTGTGGGCTCTCAGATTCATCTAGAAATGCATGGTATTGATTGTTCTGTGCCACAGACTTTGGCTGACATTTCCCACATGACATACACTTATATGGCAATAGAAAAATTTCCAAGTTCACCCTCATGCCTACGTCAAGCAATTGTCAAAAACCCTCTCTCTGTTGCCTTTCCAACCTTACCACTCAGAACAACTTGAGGTTAAATCAATTGCACAAAACAGCAAACTGTTGGGAAGGAAATTGACTGGAAGGGCAAAAGGCTTTTTGTTGTCATTTACCTTAGAAGTAGAACAATGGAAGTAACAAAATTAAATATAATTGATTATATAATCTTTCTTACCCTTGATCAATTTGTTAGATTCTAGAGTTTTAATAGAGGCAAACAAAGTTCTGTATTACTTGCAAGATAAAAATAAGAGCATGATAATTACTGCATATATTTCTCTTATACTGGAACTGCAGGAAAGCTGGAAGGGCTTTAACAAATGCTGCTTCTGCTAGCGTGACATGGATTATTATTCCTATTATTTCCTCTTCCATCTGAGGACAACAGGCAGAACTGTCACAGTGGGAGAAAAAGAAGGAAGCAATAAAAATAAATGTTCTTCCCCAGATGACAAGGATTTATCTTGCACAGTTTGAAATACGATTAGGTAGAATAAAAAAACAGAATGTGTCTGAAGCCATTGGACCAAAGTACTTCCTTGAGATTGTCATAAATTAGTAACTTTGCTCCATAGGCAGACACCTTTATGGAAAATAGTTGAATGCAAATATCTGGAGGATTTGGTAGGAATGATTTAAAGTAGCATGTGTTCTTAAGTCAATCATTACTATGCTAAATATAAAATGGTATAATATGTGAATTTTGCTGCAAAATGCATTGTTATGACTCAGTCAAAAAGAACTCCTGCCAAACATTTATTGAAAATAAACAATTATATGGTGGTAAATATTTGAAATGGGAGAATCAAAGAAATTAGCTACTGGTTCCAATTTCCAAGCATATTTATTAATCCACTCATTTTATATCTCTAAAAGCAATGCATTGAAATTAAAATACTTGATAAACATATAAGCAAAAAGGCAGAAGCAAATGCTTTACCATTTGTGGAAAGCTGTGGGGAAATAATTTTGATGCCACTCATGCTTTGTGATGATATTATTCATGCAAAGAGATTTAGAAATTCACTAGTATAATTCTGTGAAACTATGGAAATAAAGGAAGACCAACTAAATGAAAATCAGCGAAGACTATTTATTCTGAGTTTGCAATAGCAGGTGATTCAGCCACAGTCACTCGCGTTTTTGGCAAAGACTCAAAAGCAGGCAGAGAAGTGAGAACACCTAATAGCAGAAAAAAAGACAGACTTCAGGTCTCTCTGTTTGGAGGCTGTTGGCATGTGGAAGGCAGGCCAACTAGAAGCCAGGCATCTTATGTGATTAGTTAGGGAAGGATATTTGGCTTTCTCTGGTTGGTCCTAAATTGGAAGCAGGGAAAAGAGACTGAAGGCAAGCTGTCAGTTAGGAGTCAAGTGCAGGTCATTTGAGCCGATTGCTGCAGGGATTATTGTTTGGCTTCCTCAATTGTTGTTAGCGATAGCAGTTAGATGTCCTCCAAGTCTGACTTACAGTGGGCTGGCTTCCTGGTCTGGTTACTGCACATTATGGGTTGGTTCCTGGACAGGTTGCTTCAGGTTGTATGTCAAAGTTCTATTTTGATGTAAGGTCTGGTCGTTGACCATTCATGTATTCAGTCTCAAAACCAACCGTGTGAAAGGAGGAATGCATAGGACAAATAAAGAGATGATGTTATTTAGGCTGTTACAATCAGGAGACCATTCAATAATGAGAGATGTCTCAAAGAAGAGAGAAAATGGGAGTTTTATAAAGGCAAGTATATAGGAGAGTCATGAGATAGTGTGGAGCTGGGTTACATTTGAGTTACTGAGAAAAGAGATTGGCTTTATCTTGGCGTATGCTAGGCAGTGGTCCTTTCGCTGTTTGCTCCCAGGATGTAGAGGAATGGGGGAATTTCTCCACCTTTGTTGCCTGACAGGAACACACAGCTGTTCAACATCATCACCAATAAATAGTAGATTGTTTGAAATAAGGAAAATGCTTATAAATAATGAACTGCTTGATCTAATGCTCCCTCTTGCCATTGCCAATCTATATATGATTCTAGCTTGAATGCATTCCACAGTGTGTTTGTACTAGAATTCTGAGACAAACACCATCACTTCTGGCAGAGGTGATTGGGGTAAGCTTCATGGATACAGGTTCACAGATTAACTAGAATTTAAAGGATGGCTAGCTTGTGGATAAGCATTGCAGGTGGATAAAACATGCAAGTAGAAAACCTTCAAAGCTTCTTGGGTGGGCTGCCACATTGTCATGGTCTTTTAAGGGTTTTATATAGGGAAATTTGGTCAAACTCATTTTTTTTGGAAAAGTAAGGATGAAGACAGATCACAAAGCACCTGAGGAATCTGGATGCCCTCTAGCAGACAATGGGGAGCTGGTGGAGGTTTGGGGGCATGGTAGTGATTTGTCAAAGTAGTTCTATAGGAAGATCAGTTTCATGGCATTATAAAGGCTATATACCCAGTAAGAGACTAATAATAAATTTAGAAAGTGCCAAAAAAATACTTTGGCCCACAAAGGATAAAGGGTTGAATGAGAGGAAGGACAGTTTTCTTTTTTGACAGGAACATGAGAAAAACAGCTACTAATTTTCATTTGTCCAGTTTGCATTCCACCTTCCTCTAGTAATAGCCCAACAATTTCCTTTTTCTTTTGGTGAATCTTCCCTCCCACACTCTTTGGTGAAATTTAGACTTACTTATTTTGAGATGCCTGTGGGATGAGCACATGGAGACATCCTGAAGATAGTTTGATATGTATGTTGAAAATGTTAACTCATAATTTTGGCCTCAAACTTGCCTGTTTTTCCCAGTGTAAGAGGTGCCAGCATATCAAGATGTCCTACTTAGAATCCTAGGCAAATTTCTTGATTCCTTTCCCTTTTTTTCCCCCTCACCAATCAAATCAACAATGAAATCTTATCCGTTTTACTTAGTAAGAGCTGAATCTATCCTTTTTGCCCTATTACTCTCTTAGACTAACCCATTATCTCTCAAATGGACTTCTGAATGACCCCAGATGATCCACTCATTCTTCCCTTTCTCCCCTCCCCCAATCCCTGTATTAACATTGAGAATGTTTTTTAACAATGCAAATATGATTATGCAATTCCTTTTATTGTTCCTATTTTCTATTACCCTGAGAATAAAGTCCAAACTCCTTTACAAAACCTTATATGAGTAGTTCTTCTATCTCACCATCCAGGTTTCTCAATTATACCCTCTCTCTATCTGTACTGCAGTGAGATTGATCTTCATTTATTTCTTTGGATATACCACCTTTTCAACTGCCTTCAATCTTTTCAGAGTGTTTTTCTATCTTCTTGTGTGTAATGTTCTTTTTCTCTCTGGGTATTCTACTATTCACATCTCACTAATTCTTATTCATCCTTTAGATATTATCTCATATTTCATTTCCTTCATGGGACAAATGAGCCTGAAGCTGTAGGAGAGGTCAGGGAGAGAGGTATGTAGGCAATAGTTAAAACTCATACTAGATGAAACTTCTCAGGGACAGCTTGTGTAGTGATAGAAAAAATTTGCTGAAGATGTCTCTTTGGAGAGTATCAATCCTTAATAGAGAGGCAGAACAACATGAAAAGTTGAGGGTAGTTAGTCAACAGGCACTAAGTGATGAGATTCAAGACAAAACTAATGATCAATAGAGTGAGGTGCATCATTGAGGTCTATTAGGGTTAAGATCTAAAAATTGTTCTTTGGATTTGCCATTTAGGAATTGATCGATCGGTGATCTTAAAAGAGTAGTATTAGCATAGTGGTGAGGATAAAATCAGGTGGCAATGAGCTAAAGAGTAAAGGAGTGGCAAAGAAGTTGCAATATCAAGAGTAAAAGAGTCCTTTGAAATTTAAGTATGACAACAAATAGGAAGGAAAGAAGTATTATTAGCACTGTAGATAGAACAGGGTTTATGTATGTATTTTTAACTTGAGAAAGTTTAATAGGGGCCAGGGAAAGAAGAGAAGATTAATTTCTTGCTATGCTCATGCTTGGTCTTAAGACATGTAAAAAGTGGCAGTATGAGGCTTTCATTTCCCCATTGTATATTTTTCTTTCCTTTATCAAAAATTGTTTGTGTATTTGTGGATTTATTTCTGCATTTTTGATTCTGTTCCATTGGTCTGTGTGTCTGTTTTTCTACTAATACCAAGCTGTTTTGATTACTGATGCTTTGTAGTATAGATTGAAATCAGGGAGTGTGATACCTCCAGCCTTATTCTTTTTATGTAGTATTGCTTTGGTAATTCGAGGTCTTCTGTGCTTCCATGCAAAATTGATAATTTTTAAAATCTATTTTGTGAAAGAATGTGGGATTTTGATGAGAATTGCATTATATCTATATATTGTTTTGGGTAAACTATGTTGATTCTTCCTATCCATGAACACAGAATACCTTTCCATTTCTTTGTGTCCTCTTCAGTTTCTTTTAATAATGTCTTACAGTTTTCAGGTATAAGTCCAGACTACAGTATGGCTAAACTGCAGATGATGTCTATAATAATCTTTATATTGTTTTTGGAAAAGTAATTTCATTATATTAATAAATGGTTATTTATGGTATCATGAAAATTTTATTTACTCTGTGATTGTCTCAAGCTTTGGGCTCTAATTTGTCAAATAGGAAACTGACCATTTCCTTACTTAAATAATCTCAATTCCTCTGGCAACTCACTCAGCTGGGAAAGGAGAGTTTGTGTATCAGACTGGCATGAAAACATAGCTAAGCCACAGCTATTATTTCCTTCTTCCCAGAGCAAAGATTTGTACCAAAGATAGAATAGGTTGCCTCAGGAAGTAGTGAGTGCCCCCTTCCCAGGAGCATTCAAGTTTCTGAATGTTCAAGCTGATGATAGGCCTAGATGATTTTTAAAGGTTCTTTTATCCGCAACAATTTATGAATCTCACATTTCTAAATGACTTTAGAGCTTGAATACAAGCTACATGCCAAGTTAAGAGTAAATAGATGTGAGCTGTTAACAAAATAAGCAGTGAATTCAAATACTCTTTTTGCTGGCAAGATTTGCCAAGGATAATCTGCTTTAAGAGAACTGAGAGTTAATTCTACTAATGTTCCTTGGCTTTTTTTTTTTTTAGACATATTTCTGTTAGTGCTTAACTTCTGATTTATATTTTTGAAAATAATAAGAGCCTACTGATGTGATTGATGTTTGTCTAGAACCTAAATAGAGAATACAGCTTTGTATTCATGGAGTGTTTCAGAGAAATTGACTGGGTTCACTTTTTCCCATCTGTATGTGATTGGTCCATGCTGTTATGGCTTCTCATCATTTTCTTACCCATCCCTTTTTAAATGAGGAAACTGAATTAGAGCAGTTGTGAATGGTCCAAGGTCATGGAGAGAGTCAATGGAGAGAAATACATCAGGGGAAAGCATCAATAACAGAATGATCAATGATGATTCATCAAGAACCTGTCTTGATACTGACCTTTGGCCTCATGCTTAACATTTCTGCATGCCCAGCAGTCTAGGCATATTTTCCACCCAGTACAAATGGAATTACTGCTGATGCCTACATATTATTACAAGTAGAACAACTAGTATCAGAAATAGTAAAAGTCAAGTATATAGTAGAGGCTTGTTTCACCTGCCAAAAAATTAGAATATTGCCTTTACCAGTAATGGGTTCCTTAACATTTTTGTTATGCAGAAAAAAAATAGATGATAAGAAACAGAATCATGAATTTGAAAAAAAAAATGGTCTCTCAGTTTTCAAAGAATAATATAAAGGATGGGATCTGAAAAATGTCTTCACAAGAAACCCTTAAATACACAGTGTTTACATTACACTTCAAAACTCTTGATGGAACGATTGTTTTTTGAGTCTTTATCCTTTCTCAACTTGCTTAATGTAGTTCCATGTATTTTGATGTGTCTTATATCTGAGTTAGGCCATATCTATTCTTATAAATAATATACAACAGAACATTGGGATGATCAACAGTAAGATGAGAACAAAGATTTCAAATATACAGATTCTAGTTATTTTCTTACTAGTCTTTGTGAAAAACAACGGTGGATCTGGGGAAAAAGGAAAGAGCTGATTAATTTGCAGGAAACAAATAAAAGTTAGAAAGTCTCTGAAAAACAAGGTGGCAAGTTTTTCCTGTTATTAGAAGATATAATATCAGGGAATTGGTTAGTGCCTATTCTCCTAAGACCCAGACATCAGTATTTCACTATATTGCAAATCAATTCACTGGTTTGTACTGCACAACAGAGAAGCCATTGAGAATAGTGCTTCTCAAACTTTGGGTGTATAGATCACCTGAGGAATTTTGTTAAAAATGTAAATTCTGATTCAGGGTCTGGAATAGAAGCTGCTCTGTGTCTGCTCTGTTCAATACTGTCGGTAGCCACTAGCGACATGTGCCTACTGAGCACTTGAAATGTGGCTAGTGTGATTCAATTTTAAATTAAATTTAATTTAATTTAAACAGCCACAGCTTGCTAGTGACCTCTATATTGCACACTGATTAGCCTACCAAAGAAAGTCAGACAAATAATTGATAGTCTTTGAGATCTCTCCTTTTTTTTCTTTATATTTCTGTTTCCTTTTTCCTAGTTTCTCAATAGTAGTATATTTTGCTCATTTGACTATCTTGAATTTTATGGTAGAATCTCTGTAAAGCATATGATACTTTTTTGTTTGTTTGTTTTGGTTTCCTATATAGCTGTGGCTGAGGAAAGCAAAGTCATTTACCCTTGACATTTTATTGGCTTTACCATTAGAAGTATACACAACAAAGCATAGGGTCAATAGCATGTTTAAATGTTCAATGAGAGCTAATACTCTACATTTACTCAGGGAAAAGTCAGTTTAAGTGCTAGATGTTAAGATAAGTAGATTTACTTTTGAATGTATTTTATTTCTTTATTTCAAATTAAAAGGTTCTTTATCATGACTTCAGTTAAAATGGTAGTGTAAGTAAGATACTTTTAAAAATACTAAAGTTAGCATGTATAATCAGTGGGTAAATCATCTAATTAATATTTACTCTGAATAAACATAAAGGCTCTTCCTTTGAGTGATTTATCCTGAAAAATAAATGTTCCCTAGGGACATAAAATATAGTACACTAAATGGGCACTGGAAGAATTGACTATACTCCTGTTGATTTTTAATATAATTTATTATTAATACATATTTACATAGTATTTATTACATGGCAGGCACTATTCTAAGTGAGTTTAATGAATACTAATTTATTTAACCCTCAAAATAATTCTATTAGGTGTTAGTATCTCCCTCACTTTATAGATGAGGAAACTGGAACACAGATCAATGGAGTTAATTTTCCAACGATCAAAAGACTAGAAAATAGAAAACAGGTTTGAAGATCTGCAGAGCCCATGCTGTAAGCCCCTGGGCCATGCTGCGTGACTAGTTCAGTACCAGTTTAGTAATGAATGATAGGCTTTCTCATGTTAGACTACGTATCTTCAGAGCATTTCAAGAATCACTAACTCATCAGCGTTCTTCAAAGGGAGAAGGAATTGCAACCATCCTTAATTCTGTTTTTTTCTTTGGTGAAGCAGTGAATTTTGCATTGGCATATGGGAAGTCTTTGTCTCATGGAAGAGCAATACCTAGAGAAAGTTCATGTTCATATGCAGTGCCAGTAAGCAATATTGTCTTGGTGAGTCACAACCATGCACCTGGGTCTGGTGAGAACTACACAATGATTTTCAAGTCATGAATCGAAGACAACTAAATTTTGATCTTTTGGCTGTTTTTTGTTTGTTTGTTGGTATTGAGACTGAATTATTTGGTGCCTGGTAATACCATTTAGTGAGAAAACTAGTCTTGGTACAGGTTTGAAGGAAGAAGGGACTTCAAGTCAGGACAAGGTGAGTTACTCTGAGGTGCCCACGGAACACTCCTGAGGGTGCCACGGGCGAATCTGACAACAGGAAGAACGAGAAAGGAAGATACGAGACCCAATCGCTACTCATAGT